>JAUZST010000209.1:29698-41174 GCA_034779995.1 Parotocinclus haroldoi | reverse complement strand
GAAACAGGAACAACATGCCAGATAGCAAAGTCACTGAGAAAAGCTCTGACTGAGAGCACCAGGTGTGTGTGTGTGTGTGTGTGTGTGTGTGTGTGGTGTGTGTGTGTGTGTGCGCTAACCAGATGTCCTGGTGTAGGTGATCTAGAGTCCTTTAGCGCTGCTGAGCTGGGCACATCCAACAGAGGCCATTTCATCTGCAGATACTGTAAGAGGAAAAGCAGAGCGAGCATGAGACACACATCAGACACAGAACATAAAAGAATAGGAACGGTTACTTATTTTACACAATTAAAAGCATCAATGCACACACACACACACACACACACACACACACACACACACACGATTTACTAGATGACTGATTTGTAAATCTAATGTATAACGGGTAACTAACGGCGACGGGCTGACAGTCTGTATGCAGATTGAATGGAAAGCTCCAATCGATAACGTAAGCTTCTCACGTTAAGAGTCATCACATATACACACACACACACACACCTGTGTGTGTGCTGGATGTGTGTGTGTGTGTGTGTGTGTGTGTGGTGTGTCAGCCCCAGTGAGCATGAGGAATGGAAGCACAGTGGAAGAAGAGGAGTGTGAAATCAGCATTTGTCGGGGAATGTGTTTCTACAAGAGCCCATCTGTGGGATCCCATCGAGAGTGTGTGTGTGTGTGTGTGTGTGTGAGAGACAGCTGGGTGGACGTCCCACAGAGAGCGCTGGGAAAGCAGGACAGCGGTGAGAGCTCAGCTCCGCCGTTGATGCCCTGGTGAATAGGCCTGACCTTCTGACCATTCCCCTGCAGCGCCGTTTAACCCGAGAGCATCTTCGGTTTTTAACTGCCGCAGCCATCATTTTTTAGCATCGCGGACATAAACTTCATGGCTCTCTCACTCGTGTGGTCCGACTGGCTTCCAGGTGTCCCCATGTCCATCGCTTTTCTGACAAGTGCAGCGATTGGCTCATTCCCGCGAGACGCCCTCCCTCCCTCCCTCCCTCCTCGACTTCCTCTTCAGCCTGTGGACCCGGGGCTCGGCGCGCACATCTGGTTTGCGGATCAGTTTAATGGCCGGATACAGCAGATTTTCATGTGCGTGGACATTTTCTCCCTGCTGCTCCTCAGATTTAGGGCTAATAAAAGCTGTTGTGCGAGAGCTCCCACATTCTACGGTTTACAGGAGAAAGTCGGATTAGAGCATGCCTGCCGAGCTAATTCCGGGCCTGAGAAGTGTGGCTCTGGTCGAGGTCGTTTGCAGTTTGGGGGGGTTTGCCCATCACACTGTGCATCCATACTTGCTACTCCGCCGGCTGCATATAAAATGTAGATTGGAAAACAATCTGTAAACTGACTTCTCTTGAGCTCTTTAGAGGGCTAGTTAACCAGAGCGTACAGGTTTGGGTTTGAAACGGTGTGGACAGTTGAGACCAACAAATATGGGATTGACTGATTTTTTTATTTATACAAGTCAGAATCGACAGGCTAACAACAGCTGGGCTCAAAGACACTCGCATTGGAGCTTTAACAAGGCCAGTTAACCGAACACATGTACTTGGAATGTGGGAGGAAACCGGAGCACCCTAAGAAAACCCATGCTGACCCAAGGAGAACATGCAAACTGTGTCCAAAGTCGGGAACAAACCACTGGAGCTGTGAGGTGACACTGCTAACTGCTTTTGCCCTATAAACACCATGTTAAAAGACTTTTTAAAACCGCTAACTATTGCTCTCTACATTTAGGGGATAATACAATATATTTCAATGTAGTATTTAACTATTAGTATTATTTTATTTATTAGTATCATTAAATAAACTTGGCATGGCATAGTCACTGAGAATGCCATTAGACGACAAAGAAAGAAATCTAGACTTTATGAACAGTAACTTGAACGCAAAACTGCCCAACCACCCACCAGCCCCTGACTGTAATATATATAATGTTATAAGTGCTACAGCTACTGTATGTTATACTGTATAAATTAGGAAATAACTCAAGGAAAATAGCTTGTACATGTGAAGAAACTGGATGTGAACTGAACAGTGCTCAAGTGCTGAGAGAGACTGAGGAACTGTGAAACTGCAGGTACCCGTTTAAAAAAAAAAAAAAAAAACTTTGGGGATTCTAGGCCCAAAGAATCAATGCCTTTATTACTAAATTAAAAAGCCCCGTCATTTTCAGCACCCCGTTTCTAAAAAGTATGCTGTAAGAGCTTCAGTGACATTGAAAAGACCTCGTCATAAGAAAAACATGACTCGAGTTTCCTGTTCCACTGCTACCATGGAACGGATTTCAGAATTTAATAGAATTCCTAATTCTGGGCTTCAGTCCTGCAAAGTTAAGCTGTTTATTGTGTTCTGGTTATCAGTTAGGAGTTGAAAGCCGATGCTCCCTCGAGCCATTCAAGCAACGTCTTAACGAAATCCAGAAATCTGCTTTTAAGAATGTTAATTGCAAATGTAACACAACTGGCATTCATATCTGGGTCAGACGAGTCACTCCACATGATTTCATGGGTGGGCTTTATAGCCTTGCATGAACTAAAGGGGTCAGCAAGGTCAGCGCTGGATTATCCCGGGGACTCAGTGCCGCTTCCAACTCGCCCAGCTCTCTCTCTCTCTCTCTCTCTCTCTCACTAAAAGTGGACACGGTCTGAGGAAGTTTACACGGCCACGGGTTTAAAAATGGAAAAGGCATTATGGCGCTAAGGGAAGAGCGGACAGAGAGGGATGGTGGAAGGGGAGGGAGGGAGAAAAAAAAACATTTTCAGGAATGAGGTTTGTCGGAGCTGGGACAGGGTATTGTTTCCTGACAGCTGGGGGGCCAGCAACAGGGGGAAGGGTAGCAAGATGGAGAGAGAGAGAGAGGGAGCGCCGAGGGCCCCTCGTTCCCACCCGAAAGAAGGAAATTCTTGGGGTTGACATCAGACCTGAATGGCAGGACGGCCATGGAATATTTAAGCTGGACACCACATTTCATACCACAGGGTCCAACTCGCAGCTCGCTTTCTATCCTGTGTGTTTGCGAGAAACTCCCAACATTGAGTATATAAACACTAAAGGAGCTCGGAAAACGACAATGTGGCACCGACAGGTAACTGGCAACCCAGTGTGAAACTCCACGAACTCTAGCGTCGGTGCGATTTTCGGATACGTTTTAATACCGCAGCCTTTACCCCTGTGCTGGTGTGTGCTGGCATCCTGTCCGCATAGCACTTGAGGCCTGTCTAAACACAGCGGTGAGCCCGGCCTAGTGCCACTAAAACTGTCCTCGAGCTGGCACACACACGGCCGGGCTCCAAAAGCAAGGGCTGCTTCAGCAGAATCCACTTCCGGAAAGACAGCAAGGGAGAAGAATGGGAGGGAGACTTATGTAGGGTGTTCCTGCTGAAACGGGGCTCCGTATTGACAGCATTTTGCACCTGCAAGAAGCATTTGGATTTACGAGCGCAGCCTGGCAAAACAACGTCATATCATTCGTCTGAAAAGTTAACGAGCTTGCGTTTCCTTTCTCCCTTCGAAACTGACAAATCAAACCGTTTTGACGAGGGCAGGAGAGACAGGACGAGGTGCAAGGTGAATTTCTACACAGCCGGCCTACGACTGTGAACGGAATCGGCTTTTGGAAATGGATTTGCTATTTTATAATGCGGTTTTTCAGGTAATATTTGATTAACGCTGCTTTTCTTCACCAAGATCCTTCTTTCGGGCTCGCGAGCACCAGCGATTCCTGTCCAAAAGCTTTCCGCGAAGTGCGCTGAGGGGGTTTGGAAAGATGCATATAAACCCAATTCAGTAATTACGTTTTACAGAACACTTCAGGCGCAGGACTAATGCTTTGCAGGTGCACTCAAGTTTGGTTTAAACAATGCAGACAAGAGCTAGCATGAAATTGGGGCCCAAAAGGGGAGCCGGGGCACACACGCATGCATCCCCCACGGGGGTGGGCTCATCACCCTCTATTACACATCCACAACCCAGCATCAATAAAAGGCAGGAAATTGAGAACATTCTCCTGTAAGGCTGTTCGGTAGCTACCAGACGGACGTCAAACTGACAGTGTTCGATTTATACGAGGAGAAGCCTAGACATGTTTGCGACCCGTCGTTCGCTTCTGCTGGAGTTACAAGGCCAATAAAGGTAACGTAGTAACAGACGGTTCAGTCGCCCAAAATATTTTCTCGACGCGCATTCCCAAACGCTTGCTCACTGCGATTGTGGTTAATCAATAACTTTTATACGCTTTTATACGCTTGACAGCAAGACCTGGGTTCGAGTTCAAGTGGTGCCCTCAGGTTGGGTCAGATTTCACACAGGGTTGAGGGCACTGCCTAAATGAGGGAAGTCCAGTATAGGTGTGGTGGCTGTGTGTGTGTGTGTGTGTGTGTGTGTGTGTGTGTGTGTGTGCACAATATCTGGGATAAATCTCTTGCGCTGCAACAAAGACAGCTTATAAGGTGCTTTTGTAACAAACCGTTCTAGATACCTAATTTGGGAGGAACTATCCAACCGTGGAGTTCCCCCAAGACAGACATTCATTCCAGGGCTTTTTTCGGTTTGCATTCGCACAGCCAGTAGGCTTAAAGTCCCTATACATGGCGTTGTAAAAACTACAATCGATTCCAGTCCTTGCAGTGCGAAAACGGGAGAAAATGGGTACAGTTCTAAGAACTATGACCCATAGCCTAGCGTTCCATTCAGAGCACACGACGCCTGCGTCCTCCAGGATAGGCTTTGGATCCTAAAACGTCTTATAGATCTTATATGGGGAGTTTATTGTATAGGATTTATTATATACAATATTTAAGGGCATTTTAAGGATACATGTGATGGAGGACGAAATTAATCCGAATCCAACTGATTCTTCAAAAGTACTATGCAAATATTATCCCGTTCTTCGTAAAGTGAATTATTCAAAATGTGCTGCACTGCATCCAGTAAACCAGAACTAATTCCATTACTCATATAACTGACTAATTGTGCCATCCAACACAGCATAGTGGCCATCACGATACCAAAATAAATCACTATACCATTAAAGATCGTCACTCCTAATTCAGATGTTCCCTACGGTTCCTGTATGACAGAAGGAAACATGCTGCCTGGTCTTCTACATTCAAGGCGCAAGAAGAAAATGATGTTTGACTTGCTCTAATTGACCAATTCGCTCAAGTTCTGTACGAATCTGCTTAGAGAGAGATGGAGTAAAATCCGTTGATTCGATCTTCTTCACAAAAACAATCATTACTCCAGCACAAAAGTTCCCACAACACACAAATGCCCGTGACCACCATGGTTTAAAACTGTCCCAAATCCCACACCCACAAGCTTAGGTGCCCGCTTAGAAAAAAGTAGGCCTTGGCCAAACTTCAGTGCCATCTGATCCATCTTTCTCCCTCTAATTGTCTTCCAGCACTCCGTCTTGGCCCTCGCCGCGGTGATCTGACATCAGTCGTAGAGCGCCGTAATGAGGCCTGCGCAGGGGAACGATGTGACAAAAGGTGGCGAAGGGGTTTCCAGAGTGACGCCAAGGGGGCGCCTTTGGTTCTCCGAACAGAGAGAATATGGCATATGCTCTAGGGCTCAGCGGGTGCCAGGAGCCTGGGCCTGATTGTTCGGCCTCTTTAATGGATCGAAAAGAAGCAAGAGCAGAGGAGCCAGGAGGCTTTGTGAGCTCTGAGAAGGGAGGACCAGGCTTGCCAGGGATACAGGGAGGCAGATGTGTGGGGCATTTGTTTGCGAGGGGAAAAAAAAAAAAAAAAAGAGAGTGGGTGCCAGGAGCACCCAAAGAGATTAGACTTTCAGCCATGCTTCCACACCCATGAGGGAAGACTGACACGCTTTCCATTGGACAGACCCAATCTGGGACAGTTTTAGGGGTGAAACAAAGTTTGAGAAAGTTCCACGGTCTAAAAATTGAAAGTAGGTGGAGGAAATGCACGGCGATTCTGCCCAAGACATTTAACACATTTCATTTGGTTTCACTGTTCCCAACCAGCCCGTTTTCTTTTACAGCTCACATTATATTCTCTCAACTTTTTATATTCTCTTCTCTTTTTATGGTCCTATTTGAATCCAAACAGGCCATACGTGTCGTCTACGATAATGGAGTACGTCATGCGTCACGTAGTCAAACAGCATGCTAGCGCCACAAATCAAGCTCTACCTAAAAGATCGTGACGCAAGGTAAAAATGAGCGAACAAACTGAACCTGAAGAGACAAAACACAGACAGCACCAACCTCGCAGTCGACGACGGCTGAGGTGGTTTGGCTTTGAAAAGAGGGATGTTGCTCAAAACGTTGATCTGCAAACTGTATCGGAAATACAGCTCGGAAATATAACCGTCTGCAAACTAAAAAGGTACAGCAGCAGCAGATGAGGACAAACTTTGAGCGTCAGCTCCACGACAGCCGAGGTATCGAGAGACAAAACACACGTGGAGGCATCATTCTGTAAACGGATGACCCTTGTGACCAGAAAGGCAACAGATGGCAAGATAAATTAAGTCACCAATGATATCATCATAGACAAATGCTAATTCAGGCGGTTAAGAGAAAAGTCCAAACAACTTTTAGATCCAAGATACAGGCGGTTAAAATATCGTCTCATTGCCGTTATTGACAAAAAAAAAATCAACCCGACTTTTTTCAAAGTCAAATTCATTTCGCTAGAGCTTTTTACAGTTGAGCATTATCTCAAAGCAGCTTTACAATCTTACATGATCTAAAAAGCCTCCAATCCCAAATTGAGCAAACCAAGGGTGACAGTGGCAAGGAAAAACTCCCTGAAAGTAGTAGGAAGAAACCATGGGAGTCTCAAAAGGGGACTCGACCTTTGTGGGTGGCCTAGTTGTTAATTAAATAAATTAAAAGTTAAAATTAAATATTATAATAGTTATCATATTTTAATAAAAAATTTTTTTTAAATATACTTAAAAGTATATTAAGTTATAGCAAAATAAAAATGTAAATCAATAATAAAATTTAAATTAGTAATAAAATAAATTTAAAAAATGTAAAAATATACTTAAAAGTATATTAAGTTATAGCAAAATAAAAATGTAAATCAATAATAAAATGTAAATTAGTAATAAAATAAATAAAATATTATTTTGACAATATATAACGTGAGAGTTAAAACTTAAGTAGATTTGTAAAAAAAATAATGGGTACGGATAAAATAAGAGGAAAGATTTTGACTTTTTTCGTTTAGTTCTGAGAACTTTTTTTTTTTTACACTTACTGCCACGATTTGCCTGTAACATCACAATCGTGAGAGTATGTTCATAAAGCAGCCAAGTTTATAAAACACCACCACGACCCCCTAACCCTGCTACAAACAAAGCCAAAACAAAAAGTTCTTCAAGCCCATACATACACATAGATACACAAACAGAGCCAGCAGATAATGTCAATCACCTAATGTGTGCCCTGCGCTTATTTAAGCTTCCCTGCTGACGCCAAATGGCCCCCCTGCAGCCTCCTGCGTTAAGGTGCTAATCACCGCTGATAAAGCCACTGCCGCCCTGCATGGCTGCCCATTGTCTCAATCCATCACCTGCCTAATACTGGTCATTTACACCTTCTGTTAGTACAGGCGGCACACACAAAACAGCATTTAGCAGGGACGACGCACAAAAGGCCCACCTAGTTTCAGTTCGCATCCATTGTTTGGCGACTGTGCTAAATTAAACAATTACTGAAGCCATTCTTAGGCTAATGGGGCTGTAATTAGAGGGAGAATCGCACTATTGGTCGAGCACAGCGCACTCGGGCCTCAGTCCTGCCGGATGGAAAGGAATCCCGGACAGATTCGCTGCTCAGATGCAGACGCACGCGCACGCCCGACACGACCCGAGAGAGAGCGGCCTTATGAAGACAAGCTGGCGTTAGAAATCTCGCTGCACTGGCGAGTCGGCTCGAGGCGCAGGCTTGTTTGTTTTGGCTGCCGAGCTGTTTACAATGAGGCGAGACGCATTTTCGAAACGATGCCGTGTTTGCGCTCTCGGCACCAAGGCTGCGTCTGTGTTTGCATCGACGGCGTGGCTGCGATAAAACGCCATAACAGCAGTCCACTCTGAGGCAGCTCGAATGCATGCTGTATTTCGGGCTCTCAAGATCTCCACATCTCTTAAAGTGAGTGGACAGAGCAAATTTAAGCGTTTTCAGCCGTTTTGACCCTCCCGGCTTGCCAATTCAGTGCCTGACAGCCCTAAAAGCTGGGTTAAAGGTCAACCTGCCAGAGTGCACCAGTCTCCGAGGCAACCTGACCCTTTTTGGGCCAGACTCACAGGCCTCTTAAAGCACAATAGGACTCTTAGTGGAGAGGGATAGAGGTGAGAGTTGGAGAGATGTGTGTGTGTGTGTGTGTGTGTGCGCGCGAGTTACATGCATGGGTGGGAACATTTGTTTTTAAATATCTGACAACTTAAATCTTCGAGAAGTCGGGTCTACATTTAAGGCTGTGCACTAGTGCGAACAAAGTGTTGCTAAAAACACAGGCACTTAAACGTGTATAAAAATATTATGGCGCCTGTGTTATTAACTGAGCTGAAGCACAGAAGAGCTACAAACATAGCAGAGCCCAAAAAGTAAACAGTCCACGGGAGCCAAAGGAAAAAACGCGAGCCGGTTGGCGCTAAGGCTTGTAAAACGACTCTATTTAAAATCAGTACTGCCTCAATTTGCAAACGTGTAAATGCTTTACCAACTTTGAGCACAAACACCAGTTAGATCTGGAACCAGGGAGGAATAATAAGCTAAATATCAAAACCATTCATAAAAAAAAAACCATTATGGCTGGCTTAGTGATAAAACTACTGGTTCCACTGCAGCCCCATCACAGCCAGGGTGGCACCAGTTATCCTTGGATCGGATCAGTTCGAGCTGCTCGTTTCAGTAATGACAACGCTAAGCAGTTAAATGTGAGCTCGTGTCGTTAGCGTCATTATCCTCACAGTTCGTTTTAGTTCAAACGATGGGGTGTATTTGAAATTAATTTTTGCCCTCTCACCTAGCCAGACCTCCCGGGCCGGCCGACCTACAAGTGCAACTTCATGTTTTTTTACACTTTTCCACACGTCATGATGTCTTCAGGTGCTTAACGGAACATTAGTGATTTACCAGCCAAGCACCATGATCGGGTTCGAGTGCCAGATATGCCCAAACTGGCCTCGTCTGGGGCAGAGGTGGCTGAAAAGGCTCCAAAAGGGACCCCCCCCCCTACTAAGCCCTGCGTGCTGGACTGGCACCCCATCTGGGGTACACATTTATCTGCACCCATAAATTGATAATTGACCTCAAGCAGGACAAATCGGGTGTGTGTAGTACTTTTGTTCAGAGAGCATTTTCTCAGAGGGGCTTTACAAGCATATTGGGCGAAAGTGGCAAGGAAAACGGTCCTAACCGTCTAAAGAAAAAACCATGGACTCAAAAAGAGACCTAAGCGTATATAATACGTAAGAATTAGATACCGGATTCATTCTTAGTACGTTTATAATAATAGTTTAAACAAACAAAAGCTAAATATACAAACTAGAAATAACATAGAATTAAATACACACACACACCTGAACTGAGGGACTGCCATCGTTTCATCGACTGTTTAAAGACGGTTAAAAGTTCTCTACACCAATGTGTTTCTGGGTCTGGAAAACGGTGATGTTTGTGTATTAAAAATAACAGAGTTCTGAAAGTAAACCCTTTGCTGGAATGACGGCACACCCGGTCTATGAAGACACTACATGACCTAAGAGGGCGTTTATGGATTGATAGAGTTAAGAGACGTTCACTCCACAGTGCACGAGTGAGTGTCTGGTTTCTCTGTGATCATCCCATGTCCTGCGTCTATCCCTAAGAATGTCCTATCCTTATTCCTGATTAGTGCCCAATCCGTATAACCTGTGTGAACACAAATGTTCCCGTCCCAAAAAGGAGGCCGAGCGCTTTTGTCACAGCTGTCACGATCATCGCAGTCACGGCTGAAATCTGGCCATGACATGATCCTGATCTATGACTTCCTCTAGGGGAACAGTGCTGTTGTAATAATCCTGTTTTAGTTGCATTTCTTTCATAGAGAGAGAGCAAGAGAAAACGTGAGAGAGAGAAAGAAAGAGAGAGATAGAGAGAGAGATAGAGAGAGGAACAGAGACAGAGAGAGAGATAGGAAAAAAGAAAGAAAAAGAAAAATAGAAGGAGTAAAAAAGAGAAAAAGTAAAGAGAAAAAGAAAAGAGAGAGAGAGAGAAAGAAACAGAGAGGAACAGAGAGACAGAGAGAGAGAGAGAGAGAGAGGGGAAAAGAGAAAGAGAGAAAGAGAAAAAGAAAAGAGAGATAGGAAAAAAGAGAAAGAAAAAGAAATAAAGAGAAGGAGTAAAAAAGAGAAAAAGTAAAGAGAAAAAGAAGAGAGAGAGAGAGAAAGAAACAGAGAGGAACAGAGAGACAGAGAGAGAGAGAGAGACAGAGAGAGAGAGAGAGAGAGAGAGAGAGAGAGAGAGAGAGAGAGAGAGGTGTGGGCTGAAGGTGGAGATGTTGAAAGCTGTTCCTTTGTGTTCGTGCTCTCCATCATTTACATCAGGTTGACATTCGGAGAGTTTACTCGGGGGTCTGTAATTGTATTCTTTCTCCAGTTCTGCATTACCAACCATGAAAATGGAATCTGATCAACCCTGACCAATTTTTAATGTACAAAATGAATTGGCAGACGTTCAAAAAAAAAAAAAAAAAGGAGGTACAATTCAAATCAGGTGAATGATACATGGATTTATTTCAATCCTTCCAGCTTCAGAAAGTCGGCCTGTCGTTTTACACTCAGCTTTATTTCTGTCTTTCCCAGGCTTTTGATTGATCTTCAGCTTGACGACTAATTGAACCGATGACCTAAAACAAGGACGGGCCGAGACAGGAGGCTCCCACGCTGCACGTACAATTCTTTAACCATTAGGATGAGGGGTTTTTTTATTTAGATTTTTTTTATCAGATAACCTTGTCGTCGTTCCCCCGCAGGCTCTTCTGCTTGTACCCGTCGCTTCTCATTTATCACATCATCTCTGTTTCAATCTAATTAGCTTTTGATGTGGATCAGAAGGATTGTGGTAAAAAAAAATCGGAAGGTAATCAGATAACGGTTTTATTCCTAAATGAATAAACGATACGTCAGCTGATCATCATAAAGCTGCACCTCCCTCACCCTAAATCCTGCTCAACGCTTTGATGATATAGAGTTGGTATTGGATCCTGCCGATTTAACCCAACTCAGGGTAGCATGGGGTTACAGAGACTACCCTGGAACTTACAGGTACAGGGCACCGGGACTCTTGTTTTTGTTTTGTTTATTTCATTTATTATATTAATCATAAATTAATAACATTATTATCATTAATATTATTGTTGTTTTAATGAGAATGATTACTACTACTATTATTATTATTATTATTATTATTATTATTATTATTATTATTATTATTATTGTTGTTGCAGTTTAT
>JAUZST010000209.1:2032-15890 GCA_034779995.1 Parotocinclus haroldoi | reverse complement strand
ACTCTGTACTCTGTATTCTATACTCTGTAATCTGTATTCTGTACTCTGTATTCTATACTCTGTATTCTATACTATGCACTCTGTATTCTATACTCTATACTCTGTATTCTATACTCTGTATTCTGTGCTCTGTATTCTATACTCTGCACTCTGTATTCTATACTCTGTATTCTGTATTGTATACTCTGTATTCTATAATCTGCATTCTCTACTCTGTACTCTATACTTTGTATTCTATACTCTGTATTCTATACTCTGTATTCTATACTATGCACTCTGTATTCTATATTCTGTATGCTATACTGTGTATTCTATAGTCTGTATTGTGTATTTTATACTCTGTACTCTATACTCTGTATTCTGTACTCTGTATTCTATACTATGCACTCTGTATTCTATATTCTGTATTCTATACTCTGTACTCTATACTCTGTATTCTTTTCTCTGTATTCTATATTCTGCACTCTGTATTCTATACTCTGCATTCTATACTCTGCACTCTGTATTCTATACTCTGTATTCTATAATCTGTATTCTATACTCTGTATTCTGTATTCTATACTCTGCACTCTGTATTCTATACTCTGTACTCTATACTCTGTAATATATACTCTATTTTCTATACTCTGTACTCTGTTTTTTATAATCTGTATTCTATACTCTGCACTCTGTATTCTATACTCTGTATTATATACTCTGTATTCTGTACTTTGTAATATATAATCTGTATTCTGTATTCTATACTCTACATTCTATACTATGTACTCTATACTCTACTTTCTATACTCTGTACTCTATACTCTGTATTCTGTACTCTGTATTCTATACTCTGCATTCTATACGCTGTATTCTGTACTCTGTATTCTATACTCTGTACTCTGTTTTCTATACTCTGTATTCTATACTCTGTACTCTGTTTTCTATACTCTGTACTCTGTATACTGCATGTTAGTATGAGGAATAGAAGTGGTACTGGAAGATGATCTTGGAGAGCAAACAGAAGATGTAGTTAGTTAAGAGCACAGATAAAACACTTTAGGTTTTGTCTTTTTGTTTCTTGATCTTGACTTTTGTTGGTGGTCAGAGGGCATCGATACCTATCCACCAGAGGGCACTGTGCCCAGGTTAACAGGCATTAATCGGGGTCTCTGTTGCATGATTATGGTATAATCTCCCCTCCCTCAGACACATATTAGGAAGCTGAGATCGATTATGGCTTTTGGTTTCTCTTATTCCCGTCTAACATTAAGTTATTCAAATCGGAACCTTTAGAGTTCGTCCGTGGTCGTGGTATAAAGCGTTTTAAACAGGAAACACTTTTATTTTATCCTAATCAAATCACATGCCGTAGGTCAATAGGTGTCTCTAAAGTTTTAATTACGTAATATTTCATAAAGTTCATTTACGGTGTTTGAGTAGGACAGCAGGTGAATCCCGGTGGTGAATTATGGCCGGACCGTGCATCAGGCAGTCATGATTGGCCTGGATAATGGGCAGGGACTGGCAGGTGCCCGCGTACATGCCCGTGCCCGCGTACATGCCCATGCCCGTGCCCAGGGTAAGCTCATGCTGATGGTAGCAGAGAATCCAGGATCCAATCAGAATCCTATAAGCAGAGTCTGTATGTAAAGCTAAACAGGTTTGTAATGTATATGTATAAGTGTGTGTGTGTGTGTGTGTGTGTGTGTGTGTGTGTGTGTGTGTGGTTGGGATTAGACATTCCAGGCATGTTCCTCCGTTCACTCTGACATTGTGAGTGTCAGACTCAGATCACTTTAATCAGGCGGAGGATATGCATGATAAAACGGATAAGGGACTTTAATCAAAAAAATTCGCTGGTCTGGAAACGTGACACAGTCGGAGAAGCACGCCTCATCCCCGACGCCTCATCCCCGACGCCTCATCCCTGCCGCCTCATCCCCGACGCCTCATCCCTGCCGCCTCATGCCCGCCGTGCCCCGTGTCACTGCCAGGCACCACCGTATGAATATTCATATCAGGGAGCCGAGGTACCACGTTAAAAAAGTGTATTATTGTTTGTTCATCTGCAATAGCCAGCAGAGGAAATCAACCACACACACACACACACACTGCAGCTCAACCTCAACCTCAACCTTAACCTCAGTAACCGAAATCTTTTGATTCCTTTGCTTTTGCAAACAAAAGTTCTTAAAAAAAAAAAAGCATTATAAAAAGTGAGGACCATTAATTTAAAACTATCACTGTAAGGGCATTTGGTCCTCATAAGTACAGGAAAACAAGGTACACACACACACACACACACACACACACACACACACACACACACACACACACAGAGTGTGTACAATCATAAAAGTACAGATTCACACCGGTTCAAAGTGAGAGAAAACATTCAAAGGTTTCACTTTTTATTCCTTTTTGTAATTTCTGTATATTTTGTCCTATTTATTCCATTTATTTTCCATTTCATTTATGAATGCGTTTGTTTATTTTACCGTACTTTAAATGTGGTTTTATTAATATTTATTCATTTCAAAGGCTTCATTTCACAATTTATTCGGAATTTGTTACAGCTTACGTGTCTGATTTAAGTTAATTGACATATTTAGTTTTTATTAGAATTATACTTTAACAGTATTTTTTAGGAGTAATTCTGCTATTTCGTTTAAATTTCCTAAGTTTGTATTTTAGTGATATTTTTGTACATTTTCCATGACCATGTAATATATAGTTCATTTAAAAAAATGTATTCATCTTGTATATTTTTACATTTTTATTTTATTCGATCTTTTTTTAACATACTGCGTTTTACAAACTATTTGCAAGTTGTTTTGTTTTGTACTTCATTTGTAGGTTTTAATTAAAATTTTACATTTTATTTGTATTTCTATTTGCATTTTAACAGTATGTACTTTTTAAGTATTTTTTGTTTTTATTTTGTAGTTTTGTAAATGCAATTGGTTATTTTCCATTTTATTTATATATTTTCCATGATCTTGTTTTATGTAGTTCATATAATGTTATTATTTTATTTCTTCTGTATATTTTTACTTTTATATACTGTATTTTACATTTTATTTGATACAAGTTGTTCTAGTTTTATATCTTGTTTGTAAGTTTTTAACTTTTTAACATTTTTAGTTTAATTGAAACTTTTTTTCGTAATTTTGTTAATTTGACCATTTTAAAAAATGTTAAAATTTTTATTTGAAAATTATTTTAAATTAGTTTTCATTTTACCTGCTTATTTTAAGAATATTTACATCATTTTTTTGGCATAGATACTTTATTTATTCTACGTATTTGAACTTTTTTACCATTTATTTATTTTTACATTTTATTTAGAAGATGTTTTTATTATAGATTTTGTCTGTGTGTTTTAATTTAATTGACACATTTTATTTGTTATTTCTTACTTCCATTTGTTTTTTTGTTTTTTTTATCATTTATTGTTCATTGTTTTTCTTTGGTTTGTTACATTTCACGATTATTATATATTTTTATTTATATAATATAGTCCATATTATTATTTATATTTATATTGTATATATTTTTATTTTTTGCCATTTACTGTATTTTACATTATAGTTTGTATTATTTATTTGTTTTGCTTAATTTTGAATTCTATTTCCTGTTTGTATATAGTTTTATGTAATTAATTTATTTTGTATTTTCCTGCTGGATGTGTTGAATGAAGCGAGTATAGAATTAAAAATCCAGCTTTTAATGGTGTAAAAAGTAATTCCGGCCTTTTTTCTTTCTCTTAGGCTTTAAATGATTTGATAAATATTTCGATATTATCCACTATTAAATATTTAGGTGAAGCATTTTATGACGTCACACCGAGCTTTATACTTTATAAATAATCAAAGTTTAGATTAGATAAGTTCCTGCCTCTCGATGGCAAAGTTTAAAAGTGGTTTTATTTCTAATCTTTAGCTGTGTGTGTCGGGTTCGATGTGGATTGACAGCTCGTGGATTCCACGCAGATCGAAGCTAATGAAGTGTGTTTGAGTGCCATTGACATGAAAAACAGCGGAGTTTAATTGCCTCTTCAGCGTTTGTCATTAATTAGCTTAAACTTTATGCATTTTAAAGCAGGCAGAAAATAAAACAAACCAAAAAAAAAAACCCAAACTTCCTCCTGCGCTCAGGAATCTGAAGGAGAGGTGAAACTTTCTTTCTTTCTTTGTTGTTTTTTTTTTTTTTATGAACTTCATTTATTAGGTTCTTCGTCAGGGTTCAGAGAAACTGTTTTGATAATCGTGTGTCTGATTGTGTGCCTGATAAGGAAACCTGATGAGATCCTGAGTTTCATTTAAAAAGTTCCCGTCTCTGTTTACTCTGCTGAATGAATATGCAAAGCAATTTTCGTGATTATTCTGTGCTAATTCGCAAACCTCTCGCCTTTTTTCTGTGCCCAGACCCTTCCCTTATTGGTTCGACTCTCAGAAGCGAACCCTGGGACGGCTCCGGGTCATGATTCAGAAGGAACAGAGCTCGTTAACCTAATGATTAAGTTTAACCAGGCCTTAAAGAATAAAGCGACGTGCTTCAGCTGAGCAGAACCGACTAATGACTTGTTTATCAGGGCTGCTGGCTCAGGAGGGGCACCCGGGACGGGCAAGGCCGCGGGAGGGGCAGGACCATGGGCCAAGACGAGTCCCACAATCACAACATTTGGGTTTTTGTACGTTTTGAACTGATCTTCGTCTTTATCTAAGGTCAGGTTCCTCCCATTAACCAATCAAGCATCCAATAATCAATAACTGCAATAATCAATAACTCTCCTGCGTCTCCAAAGCTAAAGTTAAATATTAAGCACTACATTTGTTTATTTATTATAGGTTTTTTTTCTTTTATCCTTTCATTTTTCATATACTGTATTCTACATTTTATTTGGAATTAGTTCTAGTTGCTTTCATTTCATTTATTTTTTTATTTTTTACTCGCCTTTATTTTCCCAGTTAAGCATTTTTGTTTATTTAAAAATATTTTGTAATCGGATTTATCATGTAATTTGGTTTCCATTTTAAAAGTTTCTATTTTATTTCTATATTTAATATATGTATTTTTTTTTCACGGATCATTAATTTTTTATTTATTTTCTGTGTTTCAATATTTTTTGTACTGTTTTATTCCATTTTTGACATTTTCTTACATTTTCTCTTGTAGGTTTTATAAAGTTGAAACATTTTATTTTTATTCTTTATTAGCGTTTTTAACAGTCCATAAACATTTTGTAATTGAGTTGATTTGATCATTTTGTTTTTGTATTTATGGTATTCTGTAAATAATTATACGTTTCTGTTCTATTTCTATATTTTATTTAGATATTCTCCAGGACTTTGTATTATAGTTTATTTAATTTTGATCTTTTTTGTGTGTTTGGACACTTTTACTGTTATTTTATTTTTGACCTCCTGTATTACGCTTTGTTCGGAAGCGGTTTTAATATAATAGTAACTTTTTATTTAGAATTCTAACAGTACATCGACTTTTTTTGTAATTTTGTCGATTTTATATTTATATTTTTGTTTTTTCTATTTATTGTATTATCCAGTTTACATTTGCTACGTTTCAATTTTATAATTATTATATTTAAGAAGTTTGTATTTTATTTATATATTTTTCATCACTGTTTACTATAGTTTAATTTGTATTATTTAATTTAATTTATCCTGTATTTGGAAATTGTTTATTTGTTTTAAAAATTAAAACTATTTATTATAGTTACAAGTAAAAATATTTTTAATAACATGTTTTTATAAATAAAAAATATACAAAATCTATATAGATTTTTTTAAATTTGCATTTTAACCCTAAATAAACTTTTTAATAATTTTGTTGATTTTATAATTATATTTTTGTTTTTCTGTTTATTATATTATTCAGTTTACATTTTATACGTTTCAATTTTATATTTATGTATTTTATTTATATATTTTTCCATCACCATTCATTATAGCTTCGTTTGTATTCATTTGATTTATCCTGTATTTGGAAATTATTTGTTTTAATAATTAAAATATTTTTAATTACATTAAAAAAAAAATAAAAAAATAAATAAATATATATATATATATATATATTCTATAAATCTATATTTTCTAATTAGCATTTTAACCCTAAATAATCGTTTTGGTAATTTTGCTGATTTGATCATTTTGTAAACGTATATATATATATATTCTATTACTCTTATTATTTCTATTTTATTTATATAAAATAACTTGTTTATCCGGGTTGCTGGCGCAGAAGGGGAACATGGGAGGGGGCGGGACCACGGGGCCAAACGAGTCCCGAAATCGGAGTTGTTGTTTCATTTTTGTACGTTATTGAACTGATCTTCGTCTTTGTCTAAGGTCAGGTTTGTCAATCAAAAACTGGTAATCTAATCAATAATCAATAACTACAGACACCAAACACCAAAACTCCTGTTCAGAGGCTCCGTTAAAATATTAGGTACAAATCAGAAAAGTTCAAACTAAATAATAATAATAATAATAATAATAATAATAATAATAATAATAATATTAGCACAGGTGCTACAGGACACAGAGGCTAAACCAAACATCAGCCGCGAGTTCAGAGCGTGTGTGTGTGTGTGTGTGTGTGTGTGTGTGTGTGTGCGTGCGTGTGTCAAGGCTCAGAATTGAAATTCCAGACGCCCGTCCTACCTGTAGCGGGGACTTCATTACCAAATCGTCCCTCATGCTCGGGGGGATATCGAGCGATGAAGAAAAGGATCCAGCGCTGGAGGATGTTTGCTTTTGCACCCAGGCCGGGTTCCTGTGCCCCGGAGTGGACAGATCAGATGCACACCAGATTAGATTTCGTTTAAAAGCCTCTTCAGAGCGCTAATGGCTCGAGGCCTCTGGTTTCGGGGGGCCAGAGTAAGGTCAGTGGCGTGGAATCGAATGCCCCGGGGATAATCTCGGATCTCACATCCCGTGCCGGGGAAGTGTGTACATATCAAAGTCAGCCGGTGGAGGGGGGTAAACGTTCAGAGCGGGACACGGACAGTTACACAGGCATAACAAAAATCAGCGACGTTTTGTCCTTTTTATCAGATGGAAGAGTCTGGTTTCAGAGCTCATGCTCTCTTTGGGTCCAGAGTCCAGGGCGAACCGTAACTGATCCACAGCCCTGTTCTGGGATCTGGACCATCAACCTTCTGGGCCATGTGGCACAAAATTACACCAACCAAAAACACAGTCATGTGCATAATGAAATATAAACGTAAATACACACAACTCCCTGGCTGCACACAATCAAGAGGGAATGAGTCTGGGTTATAGATACAGGTTATAGATCCGTAAAGGTCATGCAGATCACCTTTAAACGTATCGTATCGTAAAGTATCGTATCACGTCGTATAAGATCAAATCATAACTTACCGTAGCAGACGTATGATAATGTGCTGTATCGTAACGTAACGTATAGTATCGTAACATATCGCATTGTATTGTATACGTATCAGTTTGTATCATAACTTATCGTAGCAGATCGTAACATATCAAAACATCACATTGTATCGTAACATATCGTATCGTATCAGATCGTATCGTATCGTATTGTATCATATCGTATCGTATCGTATTGTATCGTATCGTATCGCATCTTATCGTATCGTATCGTATCGCATCTTATCGTATCGTATCATATCAGATCGTATCGTATCGTATTGTATCATATCGTATCGTATCACATTGTATTGTAACGTATCGTCTTGTATCGTAACATATCGTATCGTATCAGATCGTATCATATCAGATCGTATCATATGGTATCATATAGTATCGTATCGTATCGTATCGTATCGTATCGTATCGTATCGTATCAGATCGTATCGTATCGTATCATATTGTATCGTATCGTATCGTATCAGATCGTATCATATCATATCATATCGTATCGTATCAGATCGTATCGTATCGTATCGTATTGTATCGTATCGTATCCTATCAGATCGTATCGTATCGTATCGTATCAGATCGTATCGTATCGTATCATATTGTATCGTATCGTATCGTATCGTATCGTATCAGATCGTATCATATCGTATCATATTGTATCGTATCGTATCGTATCGTATCATATCGTATCGTATCGTATCGTATCGTATCAGATCGTATCAGATCGTATCGTATCGTATCATATTGTATCGTATCGTATCGTATCAGATCGTATCGTATCGTATCGTATCGTATCAGATTGTATCGTATCGTATCAGATCGTATCGTATCGTATCATATTGTATCGTATCGTATCGTATCGTATCAGATCGTATCGTATCGTATCGTATCGTATCGTATCGTATCAGATCGTATCGTATCGTATCGTATCATATTGTATCGTATCGTATCGTATCGTATCAGATCGTATCGTATCGTATCAGATCGTATCATATCGTATCGTATCGTATCGTATCAGATCGTATCATATCGTATCGTATCGTATCGTATCAGATCGTATCAGATCGTATCGTATCGTATCGTATCGTATCGTATCGTATCGTATCAGATCGTATCGTATCGTATCAGATCGTATCGTATCGTATCGTATCGTATCGTATCGTATCATATAGTATCGTATCGTATCATATAGTATCGTATCGTATCGTATTGTATCGTATCAGATCGTATCGTATCGTATCTTAGCATATCGTATCGTATCTTATCGTATCGTATCGTATCAGATCGTATCGTATCGTATCGTATCGTATCAGATCGTATCGTATCGTATCATATAGTATCGTATCGTATCGTATCAGATCGTATCTTATCGTATCGTATCGTATCGTATCATATCGTATCGTATTGTATCGTATCGTATCGTATCGTATCAGATCGTATCAGATCGTATCGTATCGTATCATATAGTATCGTATCGTATCGTATCGTATAGTATCGTATCGTATCGTATCGTATCGTATCATATAGTATCGTATCGTATCGTATCGTATCGTATCGTATCATATAGTATCGTATCGTATCGTATCGTATCGTATCGTATCGTATCATATAGTATCGTATCTTATCGTATCGTATCGTATCATATAGTATCGTATCGTATCGTATCGTATCATATAGTATCGTATCGTATCATATAGTATCGTATCGTATCGTATCAGATCGTATCGTATCGTATCGTATCGTATCATATAGTATCGTATCGTATCGTATCGTATCGTATCATATAGTATCGTATCGTATCGTATCGTATCGTATCGTATCGTATCGTATCTTAGCGTATCGTATCGTTACAATTGAATCAATGATCTTAATTCTTAACTTTAGTTTCCTTCCTCCTAGCATTTATGGATTTTCCTTGCCACTGTTACCCCGGGCTTGGTTTCTTTCAGCGGTACCTGCATACACATGTACGTGTTTTTATTTCTTATTTCGTTCCACGTTCTGCCCTGTTCGGGGCTGTGGCTCATCAGATTAAACCTGAGGGAGGGGAGGTCAGATGGGGAGGAATCCCACTCAGCTGCAAGTGCCGCCCTTTTGAGCCCTAAGCTCGTTAGGAACGGTCCTAACGAGGAGTGAGCAAAGGGCCTAGAGATGACTGGTGTTCGGGGGAGGGAAGGCCGGATAGGAGATCATCCCCCGTGCCCCGTGGAGATACAAGATCCGTTTAAAGTCGTGCGGAGCCGGGGTCCAACAAGCGGCCGTGCGGGTACGAGGAGAACATGCAAAATCCACACAGGCGGCGTCCGGCCTGGAGGGGGGAACCAGGGAAATGGTTCCAAAAGAGGTTCCCAAAACGCAGGCTTGATTGGAACTGACGTGTTTGGTTTTTTTTCTTCTTCCCGATCTGAGCGAGGACGGGCGAGGTTTTTTTTTTTGGAGGGGGGCTGGACCTCTGAGAAGGGGAACGTTAAAGCCGCCCCTCGTCAGCACGGCTGTCTGGTGTTGCAATTAAGAGCCGCGGTGCGGTGTGTATTCTATCGGCGAGCAACACATCGGCACGAGAAGGCCTGGGAAATCACGGTTCCACTTTTAATTCCGCTCAGAACTTCTTCCCTTTTGTGAGGAATTATCTGCTGTTCCTGCCACGCTCCCAGGTGCCTCATCACATCCGAGCACCAAAGAGATCCGAATCCGCACTCCTAGTTCCGACAGAAGTGTTAACTCAAGATGTTTCCGAGACGCTCGTTTAAATCATTACGACTGAATTAAGTCCTTTCATCCCGGCTCGAGATGAGGGAGTCGTAAGTGAATTGTTCGAGGAGAACCCAAATACGATTAATAAAGACCGAAACCAGAGGCCCAAAAGTATTCGGACCCAACGTGTGACGTTATCTCAACGCGCAGGCTTCTAATTTCCCCCGTATTCTTCCTATTTCCTTGGAGATAAAACTATTCTGAGTTCCTAATTGTTTTGTCACTTCACAGACTTTTTTTTCTTTCTTTTAACTTGGGCTGTTAAAAAATTATGACGTTTTAATTTTGGGAGCGTGTCACCATCGCGTGATTGACGCTTCGCTTTATTTATTTATTCATTTATTCGGCGTTTTCTCGCATGTTTGACGAGCTCAACAGCCGCTCTCACGCTCAGTACACACACTTTCCTACATAAACGCTACTTAGCACAGTAAACACACACACACATCCCCACGTGGCCAAAAGTATTGGGACACAAACCCACTCGTTTGGCACATTTCATTCAAAGTGGAACCGTGATTTCCCAGTCCTTCCACATCAGATTCTGATCTGAACAACCTCCAGTCTCCTATGATCCGATTTGGCTCTGCTGACCTCTCTGACCTCTACTGCTGTAGCCCATCTGCTCCAAGGGTTTCTGAAGCTCTGGGGATGAAAACAGACTTAACTTATCTCTGTAACGTGGGATTAAACCCGAAGTGGCCAAGTCAAGTCAGATTGGTTTCTGTAACCCTTGCAATAACGGAGCTTCGTCATTTTAGGTTATTTAGGGAACCAGGAACTCTTGCGCATCTACGGTGAGAGAGGAACCAGGAACCCCATCCATCTAAATAAAGTGATAAAGGAACCAGGAACTCCTGTAAATCTGCAGTGAGAGAGAGGAACCAGGAACCCCATCCATCTAAATAAAGTGATAAAGGAACCAGGAACTCCTGTAAATCTGCAGAGAGAAAGGAACCAGGAACCCCATCCATCTAAATAAAGTGATAAAGGAACCAGGAACTCCTGTAAAACTGCAGAAATAGAGGAACCAGGAACCCCATCCATCTAAATAAAGTGATAAAGGAACCAGGAACTCTTGCGCATCTACGGTGATAAAGGAACCAGGAACCCCATCCATCTTAATAAAGTGATAAAGGAACCAGGAACTCCTGTAAATATGCAGAGAGAAAGGAACCAGGAACCCCATCCATGTAAATAAAGCGATAAAGGAACCACGAACCCCATCCATGTAAATAAAGCGATAAAGGAACCAGGAACTCTTGCCAATTTACCCACAGACTGTGAATAAAACCATGAAACCAACATAATGGGATGAAATTTATGACACTTTCTGATATAAAAGCTTCTCGTCAGAACAGCCTAAGATGATCTAAGGACCTTGCAGGACCCAGGACCTTCTGGAACCGTACGAAATCCCTGCAGAATCCCGAGCTCGAGTCAGCTGACCCATTCCAAATTGGCCCCCTGAACCGTGCATTACCATAGGCTGAATCTGGGGTCCGGACTGGGGCGTGGCCGGACCCGTTCAGGCCTGGATGGACCTGTCACATTGATTTGTGTGATGCCTGACCCGAGCTGAACTCCGTTTGTAGGAGCGTTGGCTGAAGCGACTCCCCTGGCCAGAGTCCACCTGTTCCCTGAAATGATCGTCCTAACGCCAGGAGCGGGAGGGGGGACGGAGCCGGGCAGAGAGTGGGCAGAGAGCGGGCAGAGAGCGGGCACCGAGGCACCGAGGCACCGAGGCACCGAGGCACTGAAGCGCTGCTCTAAAATCAGACGGGTGGAAATAAAAAGAACTGTGCTGGAGGAAACAGGTTCCTAATATCGAGATAATACTAATAATAGGTTATTTATCAAAATAGCCTACAAATATATATTTGGGCCTCTTTTTGAAATGATCAGATGCCTTATGAAGTCATATACACAGGGAGAACATGCAAATCACACATGCAACCAAGCCAGGACCTGTTGATGTCCTCTTCCTTTTGGAGCCACCTTGTTCTTTCACTTTTTAGTCACATCTTTTAAGGGGGCACGGTTTGATTTTACTTTATTTATCGATAGAAATAAAAAGAAAAGAAACACGAAATCAATTAAAAATATCGGTTTTAGTTCCACCTGGTCCAAGGCCAGAGGTAAAAAGGAATCAAGATGTAATGAAAGAAAGGAAATTTAAAGTTTAAATATGATTTCACTGTACAGCAGGGAAATAAAAATACATTGTTTTTTAAACAATTTCCATTAAAATCATTCAGATCTCCTTTATAGGGGCAAGACTGTTAAAAAAATAGGAAGAGAATCACGATAAATAAAACGTTTATTCAATAATAATACAGATAATCAGTGCATAAAGTATTATATAATATCATTTATTCATTTTAGAATGAGATTTTTTAACATACAGTGTAATGTCTAGGCTTTCCAAACAGGCTACCGTCAATTTATTAGTTTTTTTTTAATTTTTATTTTGTTTTGTGTTTTAATGATTTTTTGAAAAGCTGTTTTTTCTTTGTTGTCTCAAAACTTTTTAACCCCCCAAAACCCGACCTCTACCTTTTACTGTCCTATCCAGTATAAGGAACCAGGAACTGTGTATCTACAGTGATAAAGGAACCAGGAACTCCCACTCATCTAAAGTGATAAAAGAACCAGGAACTGACTATCTAAAGTGAGAGAGGAACCAGGAACTGTCTATCTAACGTGAGAGAGGAACCAGGAACTCCTGTCTATCTAAAGTGAGAGAGGAACCAGGAACTGTCTATCTAACGTGAGAGAGGAACCAGGAACTGTCTATCTAATGTTAAAGGAACCAGGAACTGTCTATCTAACATGAGAGAGGAACCAGGAACTCTTGTGTTCCTGTCTGTGCCCTCACATGCCATCGCTCGTCTATGGGCGCCTACGTTTTTAGCTCGGGGCGCCGACGCCGGACAGGAAGTGACACGGTTTGTGACTGGTTTTAGTGATTAAGTTTAAAAGTCATTTCAGTTTTCGTTTGGACTTTGAACTTTCTGTTGAATCTGATAATAAGAGAATAAAGTTGGTGATTACAGTAATATAATCTAAACACTTGTCTCTGAGCGCTGATATCGATTCGGATACACACCCCTCGCCCCTCACCCCCCTGTCTCCAGCACTCTTTAGAGTGTGTGTGTGTGTATCATTGGCTCTTGGGGGTGATTAGCATGGTTCTCATACCCCTGTGGGATGAAGTTAGGAGAGGATGAAGATCTGAAGTGATGATTGGCATGCTCAGGTCCAGCCTCCCCAGCAGGGGTTATAATTAGGTTCCCTAAAGTTCCACTGCTTTGTTCATGTGGAAAACCTGGTGAAATGGAGACAATCATTTAGCGTCGATACCCAATTACAGAGCGCTAACGTTAGCGATGCCGTCTCAGCCTTTGTCTCGAAGAGATTCGGGTCGGGAGGGTCAATCACCGAGAGATCAAAGCATCCCCAAAGTTCTCCAGAGCCCCAGATCAATGAGATATTTCTATTAAATCCGATTCTGCTCAAACGACTTTTTTATTACTTCCATTTAGAAACTACAAGTGCCCTTTAAAACCAGGAACCAGGAACTGTATCTAAAGTCAGAGAGGAACCAGGAACTGTATCTAAAGTTAAAGAGGAACCAGGAACTGTATCTAAAGTGAGAGAGGAACCAGGAACTGTATCTAAAGTGAGAGAGGAACCAGGAACTG
>JAUZST010000207.1:0-17373 GCA_034779995.1 Parotocinclus haroldoi | reverse complement strand
TTTTAATTATTACTATAAAATTATTCATTAGGTAATAATTTAATTCTTGACATGCCAAAGTCAGGTCAACTCGTGTGCAGATATATATATATATATATATGCTCATTTGGGACTTGGATATTTATAAAGCTGATTTGAGACGATGCTCCCATGGTAAAAAGCACTATAGAAATAAAATGGACTATGCAATTCTGCTGGTTTACCAGCAGATGTCACCAGATCATTAACTTGATGTCGTGCTCCATCTACTGGTGAAACAGTGGTACTGTTTTGAATAATGAATGGTTGGCAGTTGGTGGCCTGCAGTCATTGTACAGGTATTTTCCATTGAGCGTCCATTCACTTTAAAGGCTTTATATATGTGTTCTGTAAGTATTTCTAGTTTTAACTGTGTCATGTGTGATGTGGACATGAAATTCCACTGCTTTACCAACAGACGTAACCAGACCAGTATTCTGTGTTCTGTGTAGTTCTGAGAATGTTCTTTGACCTCACCGGGTGGGCAATAATAGTTTTATCCTTTTGTAGCAAGAGTACTGGCGAATGGTGGAGCAGAGGGACAGCCACTTCGCAGTGCATTATGGGAAGGTGGACACAAGCACACATGGAAGCGGATTTCCCGTCGGCAAGTCTGAACCCTTCTCCAAGTAAGGGTCGCCGTCGTCGCTTTGATAAAGCATGAACTTTGATCGTGCCTCTTTAGTAACTAACTTGATCTTTGCTTGTTCAGGCATGGATGGAACCTGACAGTCCTTCCTCACAACTCTGGATCCATCCTGCGCCATCTTGGTGCTGTACCCGGTCAGTCTTCAGCTGCCTTATTGTACACGGTGTTCAGTAAGCACGTTACCAGATCAGGACCGTGTTTAACTCTTTTTCTCGCCCTCTGCAGGGGTGACTATTCCCTGGTTGAACATTGGCATGGTCTTTTCTACCTCATGCTGGTCGCGAGACCAACACCGCCTTCCCTATATTGATTACTTACACACTGGTGCTGACTGCATTTGGTAAGTTTTTTTTTGCTTCAGAATACTGTGTGACTTGGCCTAGAATTAACGCTTTGATCTTATCTCAACAAAGAAATCTTAATTGCATACGAGCTGACAGGTGCTTGTGTAAGATAATGCCAAAACTATTTGGACAGCCCTTGTCTTTATTTAGCCCAGCCACACCAAGATATCATAGAAAAACTGACAGTAATAAGGTTCATAACCAAGAGGACTTCATTCATCACTGTCATGTGTCATAAGGACGTCCAGCAATTGTCCTTTTATTTTGTCCCGGCATTTGGACTGGGTTACCCAGGGCTGGCTTGTTTATCCATATAGGCATTGCCATGCTGAAACCAGAAACCAGGTACACTCTCGGTGTGCTCGGTAGAAATGGGGCTCTCTTTTGCTTTAAAAATAGCCATAACTTGTCCTCCACCTACCTTTCCAGTTGGCTGTGATGTAAAACAGCTGTGCACGGCTGTTCTGGCGCCTGCCCAACCCCAGCTTAATTTGTGAGACTGGTGAATAACGATCATGATTCATCGCTCCAGAGAATTCCACTGCTCCCGTGTCCAATGGCGACGTGCTTTACAGCATTCCAGTCGACAGTTAGCATTATGATCGTCATGTAAGATAGACAGATGGTCAGGGTGTGTGGTACGAATGAAATGCTGCCATTTGCGGTATAACTATAGAAAACTAAGAACCTAACTGATGTGCCCATGCGCACACGTGTAGGAAACTGACTCATCAAATTAAAACAAAAGTACTGCCAGTTACTATGGTAGCGCACAGCTGGCACTGTCGAGAGAGCCTCTTTATTCTTATGCATCTCACACACACCCTGTATACACACTCTCACACCCTCACACACTTGGGGAGCTAATTGAGGGTTTTTTCTGTGTCTGTGTGTGTCTGTGTGTGTCTGTGTGTGTCTGTGTGTGTCTGTGTGTCTGTGTGTGTATGTGTGTCTGTCTGTGTGTGTGTGTGTGTGTGTGTCTGTCTGTGTGTGTGTCTGTCTGTGTGTGTGTCTGTCTGTGTGTGTGTCTGTCTGTGTGTGTGTCTGTGTGTCTGTCTCTATCCCAGTCTGGCCATGTAACAAACTGAAGACTTGGTACCTACCCCAAGGATTGCTTGAGAATTGGGAACCCATCCCTGGCCTTCATATCAGGTACCAGTGCGGAGTGCAAGATGGGTAAAGGATGTGGAATTAGATATTGGAGCATATCCCAATGCTGGGCCTCGGTTTCCATGGCAAATGACTGCTTCATGCTCTGTGCTAGCCTAGGTTGGACATTCTGTTGTCCTGTTTTGGTTCTGGATATGCATATAATGCCAGTTTTCTCGGCGCAAGTCACCAGTGCTCCAAGTTCGTGGTATGTTAATGGGCTGTCATGTTTATCCCAGAAAAGGCATGGCCCACATTTCAGTTATACTGTCTACAGACTGTAGGGGTATAAAAATCTGGCAAAAAATCCTATCTTATTAGAATTTCATTTCAATTTCTTTATCCTGAACTCGGTCCATGTCCAAGTTTGACAGATTTACAAAGCTCCAGATGTTAAAGTATGATATCTTGTATCCTTGAACTTATAGATTGGAACACAGCATTTAGCCAGCCAATTTGAAGTATTTAAAGGAATTTTGACAGATGGTGTATGTGAACACGTCAAATTAACTCAGACTCATATAAATGTCCCCAATAATGAACCAAACTGAGTTGCCCCCCACGATTCAGAGTTCAAACACATTCATTCCACTGTACATGTATTGATATGCAATTTATGTTTAAACATCATTCGTGCTTTAAACATCAGTCTTTGCTTTAGTGTTTTAAGTTTTGGTAATTCAGCAGCATGCAAGCAAAAAATACACTACCCATAATGCAGTGTTAGAGAGCAGTTCAGTTGTGATAGAGGACCAGAAAGAGAATCAAGTCCTCTTTAAAGGTTGCTTTAAATGTAAACATGAAAAGAACTGAGGTCACTTGCGGTTGGTTTGCTTTCAGGTTCGCGTTAAAAGAACTTGCAAAAAACCCGGAGTACATTCAGAAGTTAAATAAATGCTGCAAGAGCAAGTTTAGTTTAACTCCTTTATTATCGGGAGCCAGATGGGTGATCGAAGTGGCTCTGATTACCCCTGATATTTGACTGGTCACCCTAATATTTTGTTCAAACAGATTTATCTACGTAGTGGCAAGAAGATATTAAGGATTTCTTTTCCCTATTTTTTTTTCCCTCACGCATCTCCTCAATAAGCTCAGTAAGCTACAATAACTTTTTATTTCTTCAGTGTTTTTGAAGAACACTTTGCACATCTAATCTGCAGTGTTGACACTTTTCATTTGAACCTCTAAACACAAAGTAATAATCCATGTTGCAATTTGGTACATTTAGCAAAGGATTCTGTTACGCACATGTTACACCATCGGTGCTCCAGAAGCCGCCTCCTTGCTGTTTTTAGCCCTCCACAAGGTCATATCTCTGCTCACGTTGCCTATATGCTGGAACAAAGGAGCTGCAGTAAATTCCAAAAATAAAACTTTATCGCAAGAACTTTCTTTTCTGATCCCTTTATTTCCTCCCCGTTTGATATTAAATATGCTCAGTCACCTTCATACACACACACTGCCCTAGGAAGATGAGAAGCACAGCAGGATGAGCCACCATTCCTTCTCATTCAAAGGCACTGGTAACTCTAGAACGTCTGTTTATAATATGGTTGACAAATTGGGTTGCAAGGGGGAAATTAAATGCGTCTACAGTTGTTTGCTGATTTTTCAACATAAACTATAATACAATGTTTATAAAATGGCAACGAATCAATGAATTACTGATGTCTTGTAAAACACTATTGGTGCCCAGAAAGCTGCAAAATTTTTCAAAACAATTATTTTTAAAAAAAAAAAATTTTTAATATAGGAAATGCTATAATTTTCCCATAAATGTTAATTTGCACAAGACTTCATTCCTGTGATGATATTTAGACTTTGAAGTAACTAGAATGTGTTTTTTGGCCTGACCTCTTGATCTTTGTTGACCAACATGTAGAAATCCACAAACTATATTTTTGGTCTTACTCTCTCCAAATTGCTAGCTAGTTGGCCAACCCATAAACTGTTTCTTCACACGAATACGCTCACTAATCAACTTCCTGGTTTCTACACTCCATTACACTTCATATCATATCGGTGCTATTTGTAGTTCTACGAAAAAAGATCATAGTCCACCTGTTTATTTATATATTTTGTTAGTCCCCTTTACTCTCCCACAGATCAGGTACAATTTAGATGGTTGATCAATCTCAGCACTGTACTTACACTGACCTGGTGAGTTTGTATGTTCTGTTGTTCTGTATTGAACACTGCAGTGCTGCTGGAGTTTTTAAACACTGTTTACTCCTTGTACAATCTATTAGACACGTCTGTCATATTGCTTCACCCTGTAGATGTAAAGTCAGGAACAGTAGCTCCTACGTTGTTGTACAGCTTGTTAGCCATCCTCTAATCCTTTATCAGTGCCTAGAGAATGCTGGTGTCTGGGCATTTTTTTTGTAGGTCTATATTTAGTCCAGCAGTGATGCTAAGTTGTTTAATAACCACACGGCACTGCTGTGCCTGATCTGTTCATGCCAGCAAAACATGCACTAATACACCAATATATCAGTATCACTGCTGTGCTGAGAATGATCCACAAAACAAAGTGCCTGATCAGTGATGTCCTGTGTGGACTTGGCCATTAGCGAGCAGAGTAAATGGGTCTAACAAAGTATGTACAAAAACATACGGGACAACCTGTTTAAAAAAAAAAAAAACAGCAACTACAAGTTAAGGTGTACTTGACTTTTTAATTATGAACAGCTTCTTTTCTTAGCTGTTCTAAAGAATTGGAATCAGTGTGACTGATGCCTCTGTGAAAGCATTTCTATTTTAAGAAATCAGATCGTTATGCTTATTTAAAGCAAAATCAGCACTCTCTGAATCTGGATTCATTTATATTGGATTCATATAAATAACATCATAAGCAAAGAGCAACTGGCCTTTTTTCTAAGAACATTATGTTCATTTCATCCATTTCAGATAAGCTTTTAATGAAACCTGTACTCTGTCAAATGGCATTGCCTCAGCAACTTAAACCCATGATTATCCACCCACACAAACCTGACCACCAAAGACATGCTGTACCCCATCAGGTTTACCACAGACTTTAACTAGCTACTCTCATACACAGCATTGCCAGTATGTAAAATCAAAGAATGACTTATGTACCCGGTTGCTCTTTAAATAATGTATATCATAATGGCTCAAACATATTTAAACCATATATGAACATGTTTTAGTTCGGTCAATCAATCTAAATTCTAGCACCTCCTATTGCCGGAATCATAGCCTTTAAGCTTTTTGTTTGGGCACTGAACAGGCTGTGAATTCTTGCTTTAGGAATTTCTTTGTTGTTTGTAAATCTATGTGAATGTTTTATTGTACAAGAGAACTGAAATAAAGAAATTAGATTTCTTTACTTATCAAGCAAAATCCAGTATTGTGTGGGTGTGGGATTAACAGTTACGAGTTAGGTGTTAATAAACAAAATTTATTTAGCAGACAACCTTATCCAAAACGACTTACAATTAACAGTCTTACAGGGGCTTTGCTCAGATACCTAACTGTGGCAGAGGTGGGATTTTATCCCTGGACCTTCTAGTCCATAGTCCAGTACCTTAACCACTAGGCCACGGCAGTCCCTATGTGGGGAAATGACTTGAGTTGGCAAACTGCTCTAATATAATAGCAGGGATTTAAAGTTTTATCTCCACAGCTTCTTTTGTATGAAGTGTATCATGGCATTAACGAAGGAGAATTCTGACTTTGAAAAAGTTGTTGATGCTCACAATGTAACACAACCTCCAATTCGTAATCGGACAGATCTATGTAAATTAAGCCTAAAGTCTTACTCCTAAGTTTTTTTTTTAACTTTCTTTTAGGGGTAGAGATGCTTTGTCAATAACTCTTTATTTAAATAAATTTGGAAGGGAAACACTCAATTCCCAAATTTTCTCTGCAATTTGAAGTGGCTCTTGGCACTAAACTCTTTATGAATGCAGCCCTCTGATTATTTATCCTACATATTTGTTGTGAATGGAGTTCATGTAAGGATACTCATCAACATCCCATAATTGAACCTCTTCTATATGGAGAAATAGGCTACAATTCCTCCAAGTTAGTGTGCAGGACTGATCAACGATTACCAGAAGGGTTTAGCTGCAGTGATGGCTGCATCAAGTGGTCATACAAAACTGCTTTGCCACTTTTCTCCTGTTTTGAAAGCGTCAAAATGTCTCTTTTTATATCCTATTTGAACTGCTTACAGTAGTGGTTTACTGAAATGAGCCTGCTCTCGTATCATTAAATCAAAAGTACTTCAGAAAAAAAGAATTCTAGTACATGGTTGAAAGTCAAGCCAAAAATCATATACTTCCTGCAGAAAGTGCTCCAGAACACTTATTTTCAGACTTATTGTGCGATTGATTAGATTTAGATCGTGTGAATTGGGTTCAGAAACTCTACTATTTGGAATCCAACATGTGCTTCTTGTTGTGTACACTTTTTACAGACTTCTCATTTGTAGGGGAAAAGGTATAGGTATTCACAAGGAAAAAAATAACATGCTAAACCTCTGTAAATTAGACATTCACAAGAATTATAAAAATACAGGGAGCTAACAAAGCAATACTACAGCAGTAGCAGGACTCTGGACCTGATGGTCCTGGGTTCAAATCCCACCTCTGCCAAGCTGCCACAGTTGGATCCTTAAGCAAGGTCCTTAACCTACAACTGCTTGGATTGTAAGACCGTATGAGTTGTAAGTCGCTTTGGATAAGGGCGTCTGCTAAATGCTGTCAATGTAAAAATGTAAATAATCTTAAGCAGTGGAAAGTCATGCACACAAAGAATTGCACTTAAATGCCACACATTCTCACACTAAATGCAATGGCATAGGCAAGATAGTATCAGGAATGTCTTTTTAAAATTTTTAGTACTTGCAATAATTTAACTGCTATTGTGTTCCAAACACTCAGTTCTAGATTAGAAAGATGTTGCTGCTTTGAAGAACTTTATAGGGAACAAATGTCATTAAAAAGCAAAAGTTGAGCAGAGGATCTCCTGTGATCAACAAATGAGAAAGTTATTGACATGATTATATATAAACAATGGCTTTTTTTGTGTGTTTTGTGTTGAATTAATGTTGCTCGATTCCCAATGTACTTATCTGCATTAATGCTGCCATCATAGAACTAAAATTGACCCTTCCCAGGGGAAATGACACGGTTACATTCATTGGCTTTTGAACTTTCTGCTCATATTGGTCTGAATGGTCTTTTTGTCTCGAGGCTAGAGCACATAGCATACATTTCTTCCAAAAAAAGATCTGGAATGCTGATTAATCTGAGCACAATACATGTTCCTACTCCACCATAGTCCATCCTACATGCCTCTGAGCCTAAAGGTGTCAATGTTTCTTATAGGCATGGTTTTTTTTTTGTACAGTAAAGTTTAAGTGGCGAATGTTAATGTAACTCCATAGTAATCTTATGCCCTTATTTCAGGTACTGATGAACGGTTCTTGATACAGTGTCGTCATATTAAGAATCAGTACAATGCATTCCAATACCCCTGTTTTGTTTATGACGCGTGTCTCTGTCTGTGTGTGTCTGTCTCTCTGTCTGTGTGTGTCTGTCTGTGTCTCTGTCTGTCTGAAATAACAGATCATTAAATTAGATGAAGCGCCTGCAAACCTTTGGATGTAGAGTATCTAAATCAGGGTGCACCCACCATCTGATTAGCATAGTGTTTAGTCAGCATAATACACAGACTGTGCCTTTAAGAATCTTATCTGATTTATTGTGTGCTCGCCAGAGGTGTTTTTTGGTTTGTAGATTTGCGTCACAGCTGCATATGGTCTAATATAACTGCTGATGTGTGATTAAGTACAGTAAGTGCTAGTCTGTGGATTAGTCTGTTTAGAGCCAACTCTTGGTAGTTTGTTGTAATAAGGTAGTAGTAGTGGTGGTGGTGGTATGATTTATTTGTGTGAAATCAGGTGGTAGCTCTACTGACATACATGGAAAGTGGCATTTTTTTCAGTTTAAGGGTTCCTTGTGGCAGCTAAATAACTGCGCTGAGAATAAAACCTGCATAAGGCCCTACAGGTGCCTTGTGTGGTTTATTTCATGACTGACTGAATCTGAAAGGAAATTAAGCACTAGGTTATTCATGCCATGTACGTGTGATTCTGAGTTGTTAATTGCTAGGCGAATTAGTGTGATATATTTAAGAGTTCGACAGGTTCTTTGTGAGCTGAACTTTGATAGATGTACATTTCCAGTTAATTTTTGCCTTGAGTAACTGACTTCAGTACCTCTATTAGAACCTGCTCTTAGAGTTCATTGATGTTTACATGCAAGTACATGTACAGGATTAAATATACCATGTCTACCCAGTCCAGCTACTCCAGTGAATAATGTACTTCTGACTTTATTCGTACTAAATATTATTTAGTTAGATAATTACAATGTCTAAACATACAAGCAACCTGATCTGTGCACCACTTGTACTCCAATTTGTGCCGATTTGCTATTGGCTACTATTTATTATGCTTTATTAGGAGCTTTGTCATGTATTTAAGTATATTGTTCTATATCATAGCAGTGTTAAGGTACTGTGATCTGTGCCAACAGTAACCCCCAGCCTCACTCACACGGCAGTTAGAGACGCTGGATGCAAATTCTATTAACCGTATGGTTACATGTTTGTTGTAAAGCTGTACCAGTAAAACTCTATTCTGTTCAGTTTCTTAAAATATAGATATTTACAAGGATCGCTATGGCATCTTTAAACAAGTGTCTGCTTGCGTGTCTGTGTGCGCACACCAGATGAATAGACCATATTTAAAATTTATTTGTGCATCTATGATGAAGTTAGTTATTCTTTTTGAGACCGTATGGAAAATGCACATTAAAACATTTACTTTGACTTTTATTTCATAGCAGAAATTATGAACCCGAGAGATTTTTCGTTTTGTCTGGTCAACTACGTTTCATTTTTTAATAAACGGCTATACCTGCATTTCAGGCGTGCAACACATTCCAAATAATGTTGGGACAATAAAGCATTTACGACTTTGTAGTGTTGCATACCAAGTAATTTAGTGTTTATTTGCTTGGTTGTGTTTCTTTTTTTGCACAGTAAAGTTTTAGATTTCTTAATGCTTTTCCCTATTGGAGTGCTTTTCTTAATAAAGGTTTGCCAACAAAATTTGTTATCCTTGTGGTTTTATCTGCTGTTGAGGTATTTTGGTTCTCGATGCAGTGCCGTCTGAGGGAATTGCTGCTTTTGTACCAAATCAAGAAACATGAAATTGACATTAAATAAACAAATGCTGGGTACTGTGGTTTCCGCCCACATTCCAGCCATGCTCTAGGTTGACTGGTCTCACTAATTTGGGTCAGGATGAATGTAACTTGCCTAGCATCAATGTAACCTTGCTTCTGTCATGAATAGTCAGTGATGCTGATGCAACGTTAAAGAAAACAAATGAGGAAAGACACCATTTCCATTCCATCCTATTAAATTAAGCAATTCCAGTGGTGTAGGACTGCACTGCTAATTTTGCAGACGGTGTCTGATAATTCCTGCGAGTTTCTAAAGGATCAATATGGCCTGAACAGTGGCAAAGGTAACACAGTAGTTAAAACCCAATCCTTTGCATTTTAACAGCATTGGGTATTGATGGGAATGTGGACTCCCAGAAGGGTGTCCTGACACCAGGATTTCTAGAGTCTTAACACATCACTGTGATTGATGGATGAGAGCCGAGTAAGTCATGGCATATGCAACACAGCAGTCATCGATGACACAGTTATGTCAAGTTGCCAAGTTACCAAAATCACTGACATTAAAGGAATACTGTAGTTTGAGCTGAGAATGTTTTTGCGCAGTGCTGGCATTGTAGACCAGCATCAGTTAGAGCCACATTTTATCCTGATACTTACATTGTGGAAAATTGTGCACATTTCAATTGTGACTAGTTTATTCCTATTTATATTAAACAAACTGTTTACAGCCATCAGAGCAGAGCCCATTACTGCACTGAAAACGGATTTAATACTTAATAGCTGTTATCATTTAAATCTCAGCAAGCTCATAGCTAGAATATCCTTTATGTATTGGCTCTGTACACTCAATAAATTAAAAAAGTCAATTTTATGGCTGTGACCTTGGTGAGATCAAATTTAAACGGTGTTCACAGATGTGGTGAGAGATGCACTGAGATCAAAACAATCTGTCTCATTAAAAATTAAATCCATGCCATTGCAACCAGCACCGGCCTCAAGAATATTAAACACTTGGATTAGCATTTGCTTTTTCCTGCATTTGATCAGGACCAGAGAGTAAGCAAACCTGGCTTATGTCCAACTGCACATAAGTGGAAATCAGTCAAAGTCAGGTCAAAGAGAGTATTATTTGCATAGTGAGGAAACGGTTTCAGTGTACAGTGAAATTTTCTTTGCACCTCACTGAAAATACCAAATAGAAAAAGAATACAATGAAGCAAAAAAAATTAAAAATACTGCCGTATTTATTATGGATAATATTATTACCGGTGGGAGCATGCCTATTATATGCAGTTAAATTATAGATATACTACAGTACATAAGTGAACATGTTCTACTGTAAAGGGATGGTGCAGATAGTAATAGAAAAATTATTTTGTAAGTCAGTAAAGTGACTGTGGCATGTAAAGTGCAGGATTATTTCTGAGGAAGGTTCAAACGTCTGGTGGCAGTGGTGAAGAAAGTTTGTGTTTTTGCATTTTGACACTGTACCTCTGCTGGGGGTGGGTGAGGTCTTTAACGATGGAGGCAGCTCTACTATAGACTACTGGTGAAACATCCCAAACTTTCTCAGCCAGTGTTGATCAGCTGGGTGGTGTTTAATGTCCATGTCAAGTCCTCAGGTATTTAAAGCTGTTCACAATCTCCACTTCAAGCTGCTGGATGAACAGTGGCTAAGGAGGTTTCTTTTCCTTTTTCATGTCCACTATCTGCTCCTTCATCTTGTCCGTGTTGAGTGTAAGGTTGTTGTCCTCAAACCATGATACCAGCCTGGTCACCTCCCTCCTGTAGGCCACTTTATCTCCACCAGCAGTACGTCCTATCACTATGGTACAAACTTAAGGAGGATGATATCCTTGTGGCAGGCATGGTTGAACAGGGTGTAGAGGATAGGTCTGAGGACACATTCCTGTGGAGTCCCAGTGTTGGTGGTGATGCTGGCTGAGGTCTTATTGCCAATCCTGACAGACTGGGGTCTGCTAGTCAAAGTCCAGTAGCCAGCGGTAGAGGGTGCCGTGCAGGCAGTGTGTGGACAGTTTATGGGCAAGTTTGTGAGAGATGAATGTGTTAAAGGCAGAACTATAGTCCACAAAGAATATCGTGATGTAGTCTGTTTTCCATGTGAGAAGAGAGTAGTGAAGGGCAGCAGTGATTGAGTCGGAGGTGGATCTGTTATACTGCACTGGATGTGGGCCAGCATCACTCTCTCAAAGCACTTCATAACAATCGGAGTGAGTGCCACTGACCTGTAGTCATTCAGACAGGTGAGGGGGTGGCCTTCTTGGCGAGGGAGATGATGGTTGTGGTTTTGTACCAGGTGGGATGCTCTGGCTGAGAGAGGAGTTGGAAAAAAATACAGATGAAAACATCATGCCAGCTCATGCTATGAAGGCTCGTCCAGGGATGTTGCCTGGACCTGCCACCTTGGGAAGAATGAGCCTCTTCAGTCCTGCATACCTACCCTGCTGATGGGAAGTAAGTGGGTTGGGAGGGTTTGGGGTGTGCACGTTCGCCACTTGGTGGTGGTGCTGCTGCAGGTTTCAAAGTGGATGTAGAAGGCTTTGTGGTCAAGTCTGTGGAGCTGCTAGTGCTACTCCTTTAATGACTTAAAGGAGAATACATTTTTGCACTAGCATGAGGAGGAGCAACCTTCACCTTAAGCATTCACAATTTAAACATGTGATCATGCAAATTCATGTTTCTTTGCCACGGTAGAAAATTACTTTCGTTGAACATGTCAATTAACGCAGGTAGTTTAGTCATAACTCGAATGTTGCTTTGCTTCAGAGTTGTTTTGTCCTGATTAAACCCTAGAGCTCTTCAAAATGAATGGAGATGAATCCTTTTAGAATAGGCTAATTATATAGAATCAAAGAAATGCTGTACAAAATGCACAGTGGCCTTTTACTGCAATAATAAGAAACATAAGCAATAACCTTGGGGAAGGTTAAGAATGGAATGGAAGGGTGAGGTTGACAGAGTATGTGAAATTTAACTGCACCAGTGAGAGACTTGCATTATTTTTACATTTACGGCATATAGCAGGCGCCCTTATCCAGAGCTTATCCTTACAACTTATCACAGATTAGTCTTACAAATCAAGCAATGGTGGGCTAAGGGCCTTGCTTAAGGACCCAGCTATGGCAGCTTGGCAGAGGTGGGAATTAAACCCTGGACCATCAGGTACAAAGAGTACAGTACCTTAACTGCTATGCTACCGCAACCTAGAGGCTGAGACTTGCATTATTTGAAATTGCAGCTATAGTATTGAGTATTTGAATACCATAACCCACTATCAGAGCAAATAACTAACTTTTTTTCTACTTTGTCTACCCTTTTGTACCATTGTACCCATTTCCCATCAGTGAGTAACTTAAAATTTCTTTTTATTAAGTGATTACTTGTGAAATAATGTACGTCATAGCTTATATACTTTAAACAAAAATTAGGGAACACTTTAAAATGAAATATCCCATAATGAAACGTTCCCTAATTTTTGTGAGCGGTGTACAGTACATCTGAGCTAGCAACATAGCATCCAAAATACATATTCCTTTTTAGCAGGCTAGTGCTTCCACTACATGTGTTATGCAGCTGCGGTCCACCAACTTTATGAAATGCTACAGAGACTACCGTTCTAAATTCAGCCTTTCTACTGGGGGGGGATTCCCATGACAACTGTGTTAAATTGGGTCCCCAGCAAGTAAAGTCCATGCAATTCTTGATCTGCTAATGTCTAGTATATAAATGGATTTCTTTCATAATCCTCAAAAGTTAAACAGGAAATAATGCTAACACCTTTTCCCAGGTATTAAATAAATTAACATGGATGGATAGATTTGATATGGACTATAAACATTTTTTAGTCCTGTATTAAACCAATTTAAATATGTGATGGAAGATATAGTATGTGTTTTAGTGCACATAAAAAATGACTTTAGGACATCTTAACACCTTCACGCAGGATTATGCAAAGATGCAATTTGTAAATCCCCAAAATCAACCAAGAATTGTTTCACCCAGGGATTGTTTTTGTTGCATGTAGCTCCATTTACGTGACATACTGTGATTCACCATTCATGCTTTAGTGCATCATGATCTGGAACTTGAATTCACAGTCTAAATGAATATAAACCCTGAATGGGGTGCCAGGCTTTTGCAGAGTTCGGTAGGGGTTGCTGTTGATTCTCCTGTGCAGCCTCAGGTCCCTCAAGCACAGCTAATTGAATTCTGTCCAGACTGCACATCATACAGGAGCAAAGCCAGTTATGAAGTATCACTATAGTGGTGGACTACACACATTAGATTGGATTTAAACTACTGCACATCACTCTGAGTAATTATTTACTGAATATTAAATTGAGACCGTTTTGAAAACCATTTTTCCATTTAAACAGTAGTTTAAATTGGTAAGATTTTTAACTATTTTTGTTTCATTAATATAAAAAATATCTGGACAAAATTACCTGTACCCTTAATATTTCGTTGCGCAGCATATATAGTAAAAAGTTAAAAGTTCTTTCTGTGGCTATGATTATTTTTTTTTGTACCTGTCTATTGGACTACTCTTTGCAATTTGTCTCACTTCTCCCTGATTTGAAGGGTGTCTTCTACCATCTGTTGCTTTGAGATCACACCATTGTGGATTCTGGGGGCTCAATCGATGGCTACTTCAGAACAGTCCTTCCACTTCGTTTTAAGCCATTTCTGGATGCTTTTTGATGTATGGCTCGGGTAATTATCCTGCTGAAAGGCATGACTTCAGACGAAGCCTTAGCTTACCGACACCGGGCCCTACATTGCACTCTAAATGCCTTGGTAGTGTTCAGATTTTGTCGTGCCAGAAGCAGCAAAGAAACATAAGTTTTACATTTTTACATTTTCTGGAATCAGCATTAATATACTTAACATAATCACACTTTCATACATCTACAGAATTGCTATTTGCTACCTAGTGGCTTTCTCTCTGGGTCAGTAGTGATGTGCACTGGCTTCCTGTCATTGATTCTAGTTTCACTCATGCTAATGACAGCTAGTGTGAGCTGAAACTGTTGTATTTTGATTCTGAAACTCGCCCTAAATTTTTATTTTATTTTTGCCGATCACTTTTTTTTTTTTTTTTTCTTCTGTGGCATTCAGCCAATTCTTTACTGCATTCTCACAACTTTCCTCGTCTAGAAAGGTTTAGCCATGGTATACAAACATCTAGATGTTGCATGTAGTGCAACTGTTATGGCCACCAATTCTTTGGCTCCCCCCTCTCTCCCAACCTATGAACTTGCCTTCCTTTTCTCTGCCCCCTCAATGCCCCCAGTCGCATCGAGACGGGTCTGTGTGAGCGCTGCTAAATGTGGTTTTTACAGATGGCTCGTTGTTGCTGGTCCCCTCTCCAAATTGCCTTTACCCTTCCGTGTGGCTTTTGTCTTTTGTTAATGTTATAATGTGCTCATGTGGTTTTTAAATGAAGAAACTGCTGCGATCGAACCATTTAATTTTCATGCTCACATACATACTGTACTGGGCTTTTTTTAATCTAAAATCTTTCCCGATGTTTACCATATTCTAACTGGTGAAATTTCCCCATTGTGGGACTAATAAAGGATTATCTTATCTTAGTGGACATGGGGGCATCAACATGTCTGATGTCAACTTTAATTTCTCCAAGCCACATAATACGATGGTTGACGATTTAAACTAGTTAAAACTGATTCCTGTACCTGGAGTAAACTCACATGGACATGGGAAAGACATGCAGACTCCCCACTGAAAGGACCCAGGCCGCTCCACCCTGGGATTGATCTCAGTACCCTGGGAACACCATGCTGACCTATGTCCTACGCCCTGTGTATAAATGCATTAAACAATGTTTTACCATTTCTAGAAGGTACCAATGACAAAGTTCTTTATGGGCTTGCATAGGTTATTTTTATTGTTTGTAATCCATGGGGAATACACATGATGAAAATAATTTAGTTTTAACAAATGAAGACTTGGTTTATTATCTGGCAAAACTGCAAATTTAGGTTTAAGGCTAATTTAAGTTTATTGACAATCTCTTTAACTGCTGTCACGGACAGAAATTTACATCTTGCACGTCTTGGACCGTCATGTTCTATAAATCATTTTTTTCATCAGACAGCCAGCAATTATAATTCTGTTGCTGTTAACAGGGAATATATTTTGACCAGTTACCAGTTAAGTGTTATACAAATTGTGTGGAGCACTTCAAAATGTTTTTCCAAACTAATTGCCGGTTGTCGGATGAGGATTTAACAGCAACTGACAAACTTTTCCAGAATCTGAATCGTGACACATGCAATAATACGCTGTACAGTTTGTTAGCTACTTTGTGTGTAATGTTGAGGTAAAATTTCCAAACTTGATGGAAATGCTTCCACAGTATCCAGAACAATGGGAACCTTGAACTCTCCAGACAGACAAAGCTAGTCTTGATTTGTTATGAATTAAAAAAAAATATTTCTAGTCATGTCATGCTGTATTAATGCTGGTGAATCTGGTGTCCTAGTAGGGCCGTGCACATATTGAGGAAAACATCTTAATGTATCGATAATAATTGGATTAGAGAATTAGATGACTGGGTACATCATGGGTATAAAGTATTGCAAATTTGTTTTACGTTTTATTAACCTTGGTTCTCAATCGCCTCGGAACTCGCTGAATTTGGTTCTCGGTGCATTTTGACTAGAGAAATGGCTGTCCTTGTCGTTTGCTTGGTAGTTGGCACACTTGTTTAAACTTGTAAGAGTCAAGCCGTACCACTCCAGTGATTCAGTCGCACAATAGCCTTTTCCCTGAGCTGTTTACCTTGTACATCTACAGTACTGTAGTCTTGGTGCACACAAGTCACCATTAACGCAAGAAGGAGACTATTGAAGGCCAACCAAAATGAAAATCAAGTCCTAAATCCTCCAGAACACAGGCTGCAGTTAGTATTAGCAGCTAGTGCCAAAGAGTTCACCAATGGTGTTCACTTTCAATCCATTACTCACTAAATTACATAAGATTTTTCAACAATTTATGAAATATGCTTTGTGTTTATGAAGTGTTTTATACTGCCTTGTCATTTTTTTGTCATGGTATCCTGTTCAAATCTTCGCTTTTATAGAGTATAGGCCGCCCTACCAAACGAGCATTAAACCCATCGTTTTATGATGCATATAACTTGTGTATTTGTGTATTTGTCTGAACATATCCCTGGAAGGAAATAATGACAACAAAATACAATGCATTTGCTGGAACTAAAACATTTTTGTCTCTTCACCTGCAGCCTTTAAACAAATCCGGGGTGCAATTATGTTTTGTCCTGAGCAAGAATGGCCAACAGCCATTTCTAAATGCAGATTCTGCTGGTCTCTGTGATCAAGCATGAATCACAACAATTGGTGTAATTATCCAGTCCTGTACCATGAGTTGAAATTTCCTGCAAGTCCAGCCTGGATTTTGTGTATTCCACTAAATTACCAGGAAACAATGCATGTATGTTTCATCCACACATATACTCTGGTACATAAACACACTTCAGTATGTACCCCGGTCTCACACTCATTCACACTAAGAGGGACTGTATTGACTGCTTTTCATTTCTGTCTCTGTCTCTTGGTTTCGATCAATTTTTATTTCTCCATTTCTCCCACTGCTCGCTCACACTAACCACCACTTGGGGCAACCAATTTGATTTTGCATCTCTCTCTCTCTCCCTCTCTCTCTCTCCCTCTCCCTCTCTCTCTCTCTCTCTCTCTCTCTCTCTCTTTCTCTCTCTCTCTCTCGCTCTCTCGCTCTCTCTCTCTGTCTCTCTCTCTCGCTCTCTCTCTCTCTCTCTCTCTCTCTCTCTCTCTTTCTCTCTCTCTCTCTCGCTCTCTCGCTCTCTCTCTCTTTCTCTCTCTCTCGCTCTCTCTCTCTCTCTCTCTCTCTCTCCCCTGTCTCTCTCTCTCTCGCCCCTGTCTCTCTCTCTCTCTCTCTCCCCTGTCTC
>JAUZST010000206.1:289576-326844 GCA_034779995.1 Parotocinclus haroldoi | reverse complement strand
AGATAATATAGAGGATATACTAATATAGATAATATAGAGGATATACTAATATAGATAATATAGAGGATATACTAATAGAGATAATATAGAGGATATACTAATATAGATAATATAGAGGATATGCTAATATAGATAATATAGAGGATATACTAATAGAGATAATATAGAGGATATGCTAATATAGATAATATAGAGGATATGCTTATAGAGATAATATAGAGGATATACTAATATAGATAATATAGAGGATATGCTAATAGAGATAATATAGAGGATATGCTAATAGAGATAATATAGAGGATATGCTAATATAGATAATATAGAGGATATACTAATCAGTGAAATGAGAGAAATCAGTCCAATGACTAGTCAGCTTGACAGTGTAAACCATATTTACGAATGGCTTATTGGAGTTTTATTAGTCATTTATCAAAAAAAAAGATTATAGTAGCCTGTTGATAATTATTATAAATACAATAAACTAGCTGCTTTATTGGAAAGCTGGCATCGTAAGAAGATAGAAAATGCCACAAAGCTCTTGGGTTTGGATTATAGAGTATCCAATTAATGCTTACGGCTGAATTATACACAACACCAGCAGATTCTGAGGTCCTTACAGAGTTGTTACCACTAGTGGTGGACTAATTACACAGTAATATATGGAATTTGTAGTAAGGGCAAATATATAATGGTTTTAACTTGTAGTCTAGAGTTAAAACGGATTGGTTTTTTAGTTCAGTTTGAGCTATATAACGTTACCACTATGGGAGGCTCATACTACATTAAACAGTAACACACTGCCCCATGTGGCATTGTAGTGCATGTGAATGCCGAACTGCCGAGCTATTTATTATAAGCATTATGAAAGATTTGATTGTATTATTAAAAGGTGAGCATCTGACTTGCTATGAGATTGACAATAAGTACACTGGCAATTAGGAGTGGCTGAGATGGCCGAATCCTTTATCATACTATATTCGATTCGATTCAGTTCAATTCACATGTATTAATATATAATTAATATAACATATAATTTAAATAATATAATTTTGCAATGGTGAATTGTCTCAACGCAGCTTTACAATATTATTTTATCTTAAAAGGCCAATCCCAAATTGAGCAAGCCTAGGGCTATATGTACATTTCCATCACATATATTGTATGTTTCATGATTTACAACGGAAAATGTGTGTATTGTATAAACATATGAGCAGCAGTGTTTAGTGCTGTCCCTCACAGCCCCAGGGATCTGGGTTTGGGTTCCATCATGACTGTGTGGAGTTTGCATGTTCTTCCCTTGTCTGCTTGGGTTTCCCATGTGTAATTTGGGTTCCTCCCACATTTCAAAGACAAGTTTGGACATTTACCAGTATCAAGGTGATAGCAGTAATGCTATTCATGGTAAGGTCTTGCGTACATGTGTCTTTGTGCCAACGATGAGCTGGATCTTCAGCAGAGTTACAGCCTAAGCCGATGTGAACTAGTCAGTGCAAGGTCACCTGCAGTATGATTTATTGCAGACTTTTGTAGAATTGCTGGACCTTTGTAGAGGGATGGGTGCTAGTTCACATAAGGGCATTGTTTGTGAAGATCTCTGCGTTTGACTAGTTTTTTTTTACATATCCTCACTTCCATTGCATTACAAGTGGCACAAGTGGCCACATACAGTATATGGGGAGGTTTTTCCGAATGTAAATATCTATAGAAGATATATTTTCATATGTTAGGACACACACAAAAGTACACACTATATTATTTCAATCTAATTCTTTATTTTTCTAAGGAAACTCCTTATTTCCTTGATTCTGCAATTGAGTCCATCCATGCTTCAAGTTGGAGATTGAGGATACGTATTTTTCTTTTCAAATTAAGGTGAAGTCAGACTTGGACTGAGGCATAAAAACAGTGCTCACGCTGATATATAACCTCTAGGCACACACACTGCTGGAACAACATACACATATACACAGCCTTGCTCACTCGCTTACTTATTGCTTCCTCTGTGGATGCCATCTTTGTGCATGATACCATACAGGCCTCCAGGTTATTGCAGTGTTTATGGAGCCTGATCCGATTCTATATCTTGACCAATAGAAGTTGATTATTTTTCACTTACAGTGCTTGAACTCTGCCAGTGGTGACAATGATTGATGTCTGACCTCTGAAATGAATGGTATTTACCTCTAGGACCAGAATCTAATAGACGTGACATGTTTTTCACTCTGGGTTAGAGAGGAGAGGAGAGGATCAGTCCATATTGATTGTGAGATCCAGATGATAACATTTTTTTTTAGGATTTCTGGTCTATAGAAGAAAACACCAAATGTCTGACCAAAATACCTTAATATTCCATTTTTACACTTAGCAATAAATAAATGTCTTTGTTTCACACTCATTGTATATGCCCCACACTCATTGTATATGCCCATTTAGTTCTACAATTACCGACTGTAGTCCATCTATATACTTGTAATTTTATTTTACTCATTCATTCATTATCTTCCCCTCAATCCACACAGCATCGTGGGCAGCCGGTGCCCACCTGGCAACTCTGGGCGCAAGGGCAGGAACAACCCTAGACAGGGCACCAATCCATCGTAGGGCACACAAGCACACACACACACACACACACACACACAGAGAGACACCAATTAACCTAACCCAACCTAACACGCATGCCTTTGGACTGTGGGAGGAAACCGAAGTACCCGGAGTAAACCCACACAGACACAGGGAGGACATGCAGACTCCACACAGAAAGGACTTAGGTCTCTCCACCCTGGTACTGTTCCCTGGCAGAGGTGCTGCCCACCAAGCCACCGTTCTGCCCAATGTATTTTACTATTTTATTTGAACATTTTCTTTTTCCACTTAGTACAAATAGATACTTTTTTTTTAATCCTGGAGCCATGCATTAATGATATGTGGTTATTGTAAAACTCCTATGGGCTCCGGTCTGGAACCTGTAGCTAAGATGCTCAGCTGTAGGTACACTGCAGGTTTAGGGAATACTGTGAGTAGAGCGCCATCTACTGAACAATGTGAAAGTTGAGGTTCATAAACGAAACGTTGACGGTCATTCACCGTCTCTGTATGCTATTTTTTTTTGCTACCATACAATGATTATACAGGTCCAAAAGGTTTGATTCAGCGGGGACATCCTGGCACATGTATCCCCGAAGCTTCACCTGGATTTTCTATTTCACCTGGATACATTGTTCATTATTTGTGGGTTGAGCCAATGTGACAAAATATGCTGCTCACAAAAATTAGAAGTTTAAACTACTGATACTTTTAAAACTGCCGAAAATTTTGGAACAGGACGAAAATGAAATAAAGATTTGAACATATATTTAAAAGAAAATCATATTAGATTTATAATGTATGACAAAATGCCTGTCTTTGTTTAAAGGATTTATAGAATTGTTACGGATGTGTGTATTACTCATTTGTATGTGCAACGTCTAACATTTCTGGTATTTACTCAGCATAAATGAATTTAATTTTAGTTCCATAAAAATGTGTCCAGATAAGGAAGGCACTGTGGATTGTTTATATTGAATTATTCGAAAGGAAAAGAATGGAATTGACCTAAATACAGACTACTTGTAATGATAAATTAACAATTACACATGAAGCGAGAGCATTGAACAATTGTGAATGTATTTCATGCGATATTATACGTAGTATTTGCATTATTTTAAAGGCCAAAAATGTGGGTGCCCTAGATTATAAGTATTTAAAATGACATCACATTAAACATCATATCATGTTTTTGTAGCTGTAGTGCAAAACTAAGGCTGAAATTTGTTAGATGTTCTTATCCAGGACGCAGGTACAGTTCAGCCAAATGTGGTTTAAGGGCAGTGTGTGAGAGAATACAGTAAAAAAAACATGGCAGTGGTGAAACTCTGGACCTTCGGCTTTGTAGTCCATTACCTGAAGCACTGTGCCACCGTAGTCCTGTCATGTACTTAACGTTTTTTGGATCAACAAGTGATTTAGGCACATGACAGTTCTAAATGTAGTGTTATAATGGGATTTGCTCTAGTACATGTTCCACAGTATTACTTATTACTGTGTATAAGCTATCTTGTGTGTTTTAAAATCCTGTATTTTTGTTTTTCTAGGCACCAGTGACCCTTACGTTAAGTTTAAGATTGGAGGGAAAGAAGTTTTCCGCAGCAAGACCATTCATAAAAACCTGAACCCGGTGTGGGACGAGAAAGTCAGTCTGTTGGTGGACAATCTCAGAGACCCACTCTATGTCAAGGTGAATTGGGTTGGACAGAAGTACAGAACACTGGGAAGTGTAAATGCTGACAGATGCTAGAAATGAGAACCAAGGAATTGTGAAAATGACAAGAATTTAAGTTGTGGGAGGATTGTGTGTGTAGAGAGAGAATTAAACCAGACCTTTAGAGAATGACGTGCTGACGTTGTGCCACAGGGGTGAGTGAGTGCTTCCCCGTTTCTTAGAATGAGAATAAACCAGAATGACTGGAAACCAGAAACTTACATTAATAGCAGAAGGACTGAGTGCATAACTCAAGATCTCTTCAGTATCAAAAAAGGAGTCATTCAAAACTCAAACAGAGACCTTGCATCCTCTGGTGGGTGGAAACAGAAAATCTCAAAGTCTTCCTTGACTTTCTTTCAGTCTTATTTGTTTCGGTGAAACATTAGAGAAATACCCTTACATAGAAAAATATCGGATGTGCAAACAATTCCTTTAACAATAATTGTCTAATTGTTATTACAATGTCAGTTCTTGATGTTTACACGTTTTTGTTAAGTTTTAGGACAGAACAAATTTCTTGTCTCTAATTCATATTTCCTCATTTCCGCAAACCATGTCTTTTCTCTCTTCCTCTCTCTGTCTTCTGCAGGTCTTTGACTATGATTTTGGAATGCAGGATGACTTCATGGGCTCTGTATACCTTTATCTGGAATCCCTGGAACACCAAAGGTTCTTGTCAGGCGCTCCTTCGGGACATTATTCTAAGGGCGAGCCTGCCCTCTAGTGTTTCTTTATGATAAAACAACTCAAGATGATTCGAAGCGCTTGCTAAGTGTCCTGCTTTTAATGTTTGCATGCTTAGGACCCTGGACATAACACTTGAACTGAAGGACCCTCACCACCCTGACCATGATTTGGGCTCCCTGGAACTGGCCGTCACCCTCACCCCTAAAGAAGGGGACTACAGGGAGACTGTGAGTGCCCTTTTAAATCATTATACACTTTCCGCCTCATGACTGAAGCCATGACTGTAATTTACTGAAGTTAATTGTAATCTTTAAGCTACAACTCAAATGTCAGAATAAGAGAGAGAAAGCGAGAGCGAGTGCGCGCGAGAGAGAGAGAGAGAGAGAGAAATTGCTGAACTGGCTATTAGCAACAGGTTTGAATCATTTTCTGGTTTGTCTTAGTCTGATTTCCATCACATTTTCCAGCTCCCTTTAGTCATTATTCTTACCAGTTGAGGGCCATGACAGATGTCTAACCGAAGTAAAACAAGCTCTAAATATGGTCAAAATTAAATCTCTAGCTGAGAATGATATTGCCCTGGGATAACGCACACTCTTAATATGAACTACGTTTAGTTGATCGTTTGTCCTCTCATAGGGACAGAGTTATGAGTTCAGCGCTGGCTGGTCCATCCTAACTGCATTTCCTTTTGTCTCCGGATGCACATAGCAGAGATGTAGAGATCTGATTTTATACCACTAACAGGTGTAATAAGGAAATAGTAAATGTATGAGAAATGCAATCAGTTATTTAATCGAATGTCTTTGGAATGCTGTTAGAATAGTGATCTTACTTCTGGTATTGGGAGGAGTGTATGCCATTGGTTCAGTGTAAATGTATGGATGTAGTCAGAGCTTTGCTAACATCTTTATGTCCATAATGCATATGTGAGGTGCTCTTAGAAAAGCAGGTGCTTCTCACCAGGGCAGGCACCAAGTCACGGCCAGCTGAAGCCAAAAAATCAATACTGTTTCAAAAATGAGACCTTTGGAAACTTTTTCCCAAATGGTCTTCAACCTCAACCGGCCACAGCTCAACACCTGTCCCAATAATAGGCTTCTGCGCCTGATATATTAAAGTGAAAGTGAAATGTCCCGTCCATTTATGTAATTAATAAATGAATTTCACTTTCACTTGCTATTAGGTTGCTAGGTTGGTGTTGGTGGTTGGTATGCTGTCCCAGATGATTGCTATGGCGTAGCTAGGTGGTTGCTATTGTATCAAAGGTGGTTGCTAGGTTGTTACTAACATATCTCAGGAGGTTGCTATGGTGTTTCCATGGTGTTGCTATTATCTACCACTCACTACCAAGCACTGTGTAATTAAACACAGCATTAAAACGTTTAGTACGGTGCTGTACTGTACATTATAGTAAGTCTTATCTTTTATAAAACGTAACAAAATCCTGTTGTCGTTTGCCTGTGATTCTCTTTTCTGTTAGCAAAGGTTTGCAAGGGTTCACTCTCAAGGGATCACTCGTACTAGTTTTCTGTCATTCAGACATGAACTAAATGTATTAAAAACAATTTTAATTCTTTTTTTTTTAAGTTTTAAGACCTTTGTTGTAAGAACTACAGTAAAGTGATCTTAAGAGAAAAGGTTACTGATCCTTACAGTGTTTTTAAAGGCTTTATTTTCTTTGGAATGTTTAATTTCTTTGAAAGCAAATGTTCTTATTTGAAGGTTTAATACTTATACCTATTTTGCTAGACACTACCGTATAAAAGATTCCTAAAAACTGTCATATCAGTGTTTTTTTTTCTCTCAAAAATCTAATTGTATAGTACAGTGGAGCTGAGAATGAGCTGAGTTAATCCTTTAACGTACTAATTCATCATTCCAATGTACGCATACAAAGCTGAAGATATTTCCTCTAACCCTCATCACACTAAAGAAGGCTTTGTGGCAATGTAACTGCTTTGTCTCATTTACAGACCATGCTTATGAGAAGAAGCTGGAAAGGATCCTGTAAGGTAATAACAGCATGACACAAACAATACAGTGTCATGCAGAATTTTGAGCAGCTTCGTCGGGGCTATACGATGACACAAGTGCCTCACAGCACCAGGAACCTGCAGTTTGATTACCGGCCCAGACTCTGCCTGTGTGGAGTTTGCATATTCTCCCCTAGTCACTTGCTTTCTGCTTACATTCTAGAGACATGCATTTGGATCAGTTGGTGTCCCAGTGTGATTGCCCTGTCGCTGTATTCACAACTGGTGCCAGTCCCAGATGAAATTCTAGGCACTATGGCACTAAGAATATTTGTCATTAGTCATGTGCTATGCAATATTCTTACCAGATCAGACCCCTGTGGGAGTAGCCGAAAGAACAAGAAGAAAATTTGCATGCTTTGTTGATTTTCTCAGTGAAAACACAACCGCTGCTGGGAAGAGCCGACATATTTCTACTAAATTCGCTGTGCCACTAATAAGTTAGTTTTGAATAAAACTCTAGAAGATCATGTCCAAACTTGAAACCAAAATCGAATTTAAACATTGAAATGTAAACATAACATTTCAATTGAAGATAACTTCCCCAGTGTTTTAAACTGTCTGCATTTTATTTGACCAGGGGTGCTCAAACTTTTGCAAAAGACTGTATTGATGCGATTTCCTTACTAACCTTTGCAGACTGTGCGGCATGTCATCACCGCTCTTTGCCATCGCCGTTTCTATTTAGATTTGCAAGCTTTGTTTGCAGCATGTTGCAACGGGCAGGACAATAAACAGCGCCACCTGTAAAGAATGTCTTCAACGCTGTCTGTTGATCTTTCATGGACTCAAATCTGTCCTGTTAAAGAGAAAACATGAACGACCTCAAATTTAGTCTTTCATTATGTCATTTTGACCTAATTTTAACATCCTAAATAAGCTTTAATGCCAGTTTCTTTCAAAAGGTTTCAATAAGCTAAGAATAAATAAGGCTTCACTTAGATGTCAAACATTTGGGTAAAACAGGCACTGTACATTATCACCAATACATGGCAACCATGCAGCGTGGTGGTGGGAGCATCAAGTCAAATTGATTTGACAACATAATATTATCTTAAAAGGCCAACCCCAAATTGGGCAAGCCTAGGGTGGCAATGAAAAGGAAAAACGGTGTTAATTGAAATAGATGTGTTAATAGTGGAATTTAGTAAATAATAGCAGGTAGATAAAATAATGTAGATGATATCGCAAATATTTCATCCAATACACAGAGTCACTTTAGAATTTTGAGGTCTCAGAGAGAAGTCCTTGGAGGGATAGAACAGGAACCAGAACATCAGCTCAGAGAGAAAAGGGAATATGTAGTTACTTATTGATTAGGTTTAATAACAGTCACTGATGCCATGTGCAGCATGAAACTCTGGCAACAAAGTTAAAGAGAGGAGAACCAGAAGGTAACACAGCTAAGAGGGATCACGTGAGGCAAAAGCAACCCACCTCCTCAGCAATTAACAAACCTGATCGTCATGGACTAGGTCTGATTTGTTACCTCTTATTTCGGACAGCTGACATTCACTGACTATTTAAAACTGTACAAAGAAATATACAATACAATATATAGAAATATGTAATAATATGAAGCAGCTAAACAAGTTGCCAAAACAGACAAAGAAGTCAATGATTTCATAATAAATGTGACATGACATTCATTATATCCCCAAAACGTGCCTTAAAAAATCCTCCTGACTGGGTGTAGGTTTGAGTGAGTGCTTCAAAAACAACACAAATATATGCAGACGGTGAATCACTTAGTTAAACAAAGACATTCATAGTTTGTCTAGAATGTACAGTACTGTGCAAAAGTCTTAGGCCGCCGGTAGATCCTCTTTTCCACTGATCTTTATTCCAATCTTTGTGAGCGTTACCATACCTTTACCTTTTCATTCTGTTTCCCTGCTTGAAAAAAAGTGTTTTTTGGCTTCTACTTTTCCTAAAAAAAAGGCAATTCCTGGTCAAGCTTCTTCGGACTGCAGAAGGGAAAACTTGGTATATTGAAGAAGATACCTGATTAAGGGGTATAAAGGGTGGTTACACTAAACATTTGCCACTGTAGCCTATAGAAAATGTTTTTTGTTTGTTTGTTTTATTTTTTGAATACTGCTTAGTAATGTTATATAACAAGTGTATGTTTTAACAGTGGTATACCTAATTGAAAAGTGACCTAAGACTTTTGCACAGTACTGCATTTTCTATGATTATGACTTTCTTGAGGATCAGACAAGCAATTATTGCAGAAATCCAGGTAATTCTAAAGGATTCATTATTATTTTCAAAGAACTGTGCAAGCGTAAAAAAAACAATGCTCAAAAGCTTAGCTTTGCTCTATCATAGTTACATTTTCTCTTCATTCCTGTTCCAGAAAGATCTTCTGTTCTGCATTTAGACAGTGGCTCTTAGCCTAGTTCTTAACATGAAAGCCGATCGGCTCTGTACTGTTGCCGTCTTTATAGAGGTCAGTTGCCTCCTGCGAAGCCTGGATTCAACCAAACTTCTTCTCAAATCTTGGAAAGGCAAAAATACATAAAAGTGTCTTCACACCATGTGAGAAAAGACACCCTGCTGAAACGCATCCTTCACCCAAGTCTTTGAAGCTCCGAAGTGGGCCATGCCGGATGAGTCTCGGGAATAGCGAATCGGTGCTAATGCTAACTAGTTCCACACCTCTCCCTACACACTTGGGTGCCTGTGCATCTATTTATACACCCAGCTCTCTTTCATGAAGTGCAAATAGTGTAAACGGTGCACTCAGCGTATGCAATCCAAGCAGGAATTGTAATTACCATGCGGCTCCGAAATTAAGACTTTCACTGGAGCCGTGCGGCGCCGCCTTCAGAGATGCTCCGAAAAAGCGCTAATAAGTTAGCACAGCCAGCTCGTTTCCTTGTCCTTTTCATTCGTTTTTACTAAAAACTTTGTAAACACATTTCTGTTTGCTTTTATTTTTCACTTAGGTGTGTCTGACCCATTTCGAGCGGCAATTATTCTTACACAGATCCTATTAATGTCGGCAGGACTTTGTTGTTTTTACGTGTGTTGCGGCAGAAGCAATGCTCTGTTCTTACTTAGCAGGGAACTCTCCTGGCTTTCTGGCTCCTGGAGTGAAACTAACATGGATTGTATTTTGTTGTGGCGCTGTTTAAAGCCATGCAAATTGAAAGCCATTGAAAGACATTGTTTGTCTACATTTAACATCAAGCGTTGTGTTCCAGGAAAGGGGTTTTGTACAAACTTTAGTTGCATTCAACTGAAGCAAACGTAAGGCTTACAAATTAACCATCAATACAAATATTACAAATAATAGATGATGTCTTACTTTGTGTAGCAAACATTGAGATAAAAAAAGGCCCTGATTTAGAAAGATCCTCACACCTGTAATTTACAGTGGACCCTCAGGACTTGACGGATTTGTTTCTCAATGCATTTTGAGTAGAAAAATGTGTCCCAGAAGCATATTTGAGGCAGTATAAAACTCAATCAGGATCCTGCTACAGAATCTGTGCCTAACATATATGACTATACGGAATGGTGCTTTAAATGATTGTGTTTACTTAATGCTTTTTTGCAAAAAGTTTGATGTGCTGCTGATAGACATGTTGGCTGTTTGGTCTGCACATCTGTAATCTGTGTTTGCGTTTGTGTTGCGTCTTTCTCAGTTCTACATTCGCAAAGGCCTTGTTATCTTTTGCAGTCATTCTTATTGAAGAGACTGAATGTCATTTCTGTTTGTCTGGCTGTGTGCATGCAGAATTGATCTCTTATTAAATGAATACTATAAATGTGTGTGTGTGTGTGTGTGTGTGTGTGTGTGTGTTGAATTGGCAGCAACAGAGTATGAGGTTATCAGAAGTGCATCGAAAAGCCCAGCTGTGGCGAGGCATCGTCAGCATTAGCCTGATCGAGGGTCAAAACCTGCAGCCCATGGACGCCAATGGCTTGAGTGACCCCTATGTCAAATTCAGATTGGGACATCAGAAGTATAAAAGCAAGGTAGTTAATTAATAGTAGTAGGTAGTAAAGATAATAAAAGAGATAATCATAACATATCATATCAGCACCTAAGGTTGCATTAAGATCGGACTGAATCTCTGTTCTTTAAACACATTAGGTCTGACCTGACTGTCATTCCATTGACTGACAACACCTGTTTCTACGTTCACCTTAAAATTCTTAATTTTAGATCTTTATGTACTTTATCACTCACAGGTTATGTAATTTCTCTCAATAAATAGAAAAACGAGGAAAGTGATTTACTTATTTTCCGGCAGCTACTTAATCCTCTTGGCTTTTTAGCATTAGCATTAGGGCGCTGATAGAGTACCTGCTTTTCCTTTTTTTTAAAGGTATTTTTAACTTTCAATCTATTACTTAATCATTTACATGAGAGTTTTAAGACTTTATTATAAACTAAGTTTTGTATTAATCAAATATAGGTTATAAGTATATATAATATATATGTGTTAATGTAGAAGATCTCCGCCGTGTTCATCGTGTTTTTTTTTACGTTGACAACTACAGTACTGTATTTTTACAGCACATATATAATCTTATTGTCTAATTTGTTTAACTAGGATCTCTTTATGTTCTAAGACTTGTGTGAAAATCTGATGATGCTTTAGGACAGTTTATTATAGAAATATGGACCATTCTAAAGGGTTCACAACTTCACAACACTTTATGTAAATGTAGCGCAACAAAAATAGTTTTGCGTCATCAATCAAAGCCTTAAAATGTTCAAATATATTTGTCATTTTGCCTACAGACGAGATACAAAACGTTGAACCCGCAGTGGAGAGAGCAGTTTGACTTTCACTTGTATGACGAGCAGGGTGGATTTATAGACATCACTGTGTGGGATAAAGATGCTGGCAAGAAAGACGACTTCATGGGCAGGTGAGTTCCACACTTCTCTAGGCCTCTGTTGCCTAATTAAATGTTAGTGACTATTTTTTAAACTAATTTATACTTTTTACATCCTTTTCTGTAGTCAAAACTACAACCATTATGTTAAAGATAAATCATAGCAAGTAGTAATTTCTGTTTAGATGTACGTATGTATGAATGTTATGAATTTATATTTGAAGGGTAACACGGTGGCACTGTGGATGGCGCTGACATCTCAGAGCTCAATTTCTTTGGGTTCAGATTCCAGCCTGTGTGGAGTTCGTATGTTCTCCCTGTGTCGCTGTGGGTTTTCATTGGGTATTTTAGTTTTGGCTCACATTGCAAAGATGTGTTAGGTCAATTCAGTATTATATTCTTGCTAAATAAGACCATTAAGACTCCGTCATTACAAATGATTCCCTCTGGAAAAGTGGATTTAACTCTTAAATGGGACTTAGACGAGACTGCATATTTTATAACTTTGATGTTTGACAAACATGTTTGATTTGAATACTTGACTGGTGTAACACATGATTTTAGACTTTGTTCAGAGATACGTTATTAAAATTTAAAACGTTTCAGTTGTATACTCCTTTGTGTAAAAACCAGCCAAACCCAAAATTGCAGGATCAGGGTTCACTCAATGGTAATGGCTTAAAACACTTGACGAGTAGTTGAAAAATGTTTCCCAGTTAGAGTTTAATTTGACACCAAATATCCTCTGTGGGGTTCAAATCTGGACACGCTGGTCCAAAACATGAGCTGGGTTGACTGCGATAGATTACTAACAAATAATCTTTTAAGGAAAAACGGGGTTATAGAAGTTATTTTGGAGGACACCCAGCCATATATGTGTTCGAGTGTTATATCAAACATTTTCAAATTTCAAACATCACATTTTCTGACCCATGATTTGTTGTTACTTCCATAAAAAGCTTATTATTTTGAACCAAAAGCAAAAAAAGGGGAGCTGTGATATTAACACTGCCAAACTTTATAAAGCAGCATCACAGGCTCTCACCAAACCCCACACACATCACTGACAAGATGACATTAAGTGTGAGAGACAGAAGAGCTAATGGCTAAGAGAAGTCGGGAATGGGGTAGCAGAACTGATCTTCTCTTTTCCCCACCAAACACCTTATGCATTTTGCCATTTCCAGATGAGTGTAAGAGGGTGTAAATGGTTTCTGTTGCTGCTCTCGTAATTGACTGCTCCCCGCTCTTAAATACTCATCTTCTCGAGTGCTGGACTTTCTGGTCAGTTACTGATGTTTACATTAGCTCCTTGTTCGGGTCGGTTCAGACCTCTATTACACAGAATGACCTGACTGGTCAGGTGCTTATTTAGGACTGTAAGTCACATCCCTACAAATAATAACAGAGAACAGGGCTATGAGGAATAGCCGGTTAATGTGCTGAAATGCCTCATCGATCTCTCGCTCTCTCTGTTTCTCTTGTTTTCTATGTTAATATGCAGAGATTTTGTCAGTCCTCTCAAAGGTACGCTCAACAGTCAGTTAAAACTCACCAGCATTTTGTACAGCTTAATCTGATTTCCACTTGCCAGGCCCTAGCATAATTTTTTTGTGTGACATCATCTGGTGCTCAGCCCTAGTGTCGCCTTCGTACTGCTGAAGTTTTTGGGTTTTGTCCCTGTGCCTTTCAGAGTTGTATGCTCTTGTCTACCGTGCACGAGTTTGTAGTTGAACCTGAGTATATCCTTGTTTGCTCTATCTCTTTAATGGTGGCTGCCTACTCAAAGCGGCACCTCCGGGTTCTTTGAACCAGTGTGCAGTGATTTACACAAGGTGCATATTGTGAGCATGTGCTTCTGGTGAGTCTGGTACATGATTGGCGAGTGACGGTGATCCTAGTGCTGGCGTTCCACGCTGAGGACAGAAGTGCCGTTGAGAATGTGCCGGTAGATCGTCCGGAAAGGGGGGCTTAAAATAAGCAGCAGCAGACTAGAACAAAGGTGAATAATAGGGTGAATCAACAAAGGTTATTGCAGTATATTAAAAAAAATCTTAGGACTGTAGAATAAGGCGCCAGTAACACTCCATACCGACGTATACATGCTGGTGAACCAGCAATCAGCCATGCTTAAAGACGTTTTTTAAGTAGAGTGTGTTGATTGCTGCGGAGGATCTGTAGGTGCGTGAAGGATCGAGCTACCGTGTCTCACTACTGCCACAGGATCTTACCAGAGCTGCCCCAAAAATGAAATAAAACACAGAGAAAACAAGGGGAGAGAGAATTAATTATTAATTGAGGACACCCCTAACAGTATCTGCCAGACACCTCCTATAACCCTATTTCCTTTTCTTATTTCTGCAGAATAACGATTCCACATAATGTGTACTTTATTGTGTAAAACAAAGCTGTAAAGAGAACGCACCGTGCCACCCAGATGGGAACTAACCTTTGCAGCATTGAACATGAACATTTGAAGAGATTGACTATAATACTTGTAGCAGAGTTTGTTTGTTGCTCCATATAACATTATTCAGTTAGTGCTAAAATATTGGTTCTTCAAATCTCATTCCTGTGTGTTCCAGGTGTCAGGTGGACCTCTCTGTCCTGTCTAAGGAATGCACACACAGACTGGACCTGCCACTACAAGAGGGTGAGGGCATGCTGATGCTGCTGGTCACCCTCACCGCATCGGCCGCGGTCTCCATCTCGGAACTGTCCGTCAACATGCTTGATGATCCGTATGAGAGAAAAGAGATCATGAAGCGATACGTAAGTACGAAAAAAGCGTCACTTAAAAAAGCAGGTCAAAGTCAAATGTATTTATATAGCGCTTTTAGCAGCTTTACAATATTATATTATCTTAAATGGTCAATCCCAAATTGAACAAGCCTAAGGCGAAAGTGGCAAAGGGAAAATTTCCTAAATGTAGAAGGGTAGAACCTTGGGAGGACCAAGACTCAAAATGGAACCTAGCTGTTAACTGAACTAGTTAAGTTTAGTTAAGTATTCATAATAAAAATCAGTAAATAATAACAATTAAATTAAATGATGTAATAGATAAGAGATATTGAGACCTGACTGGGAAGTCCACCGGGAGGCAGTTTTTAGTCTCCTAAAGCCCGGTGTGACCCGGTCATGGTGTTACAGTTCTTCCATTTTGAATTTGCATTAAAGCTATGATTCTATGTTTTTGGAAAAGATTAGTTATTGGTTGGTAATCTGCCACTATCCACCAGGCTTTGGTTTTGGCCAGGTCAGAGTCCAGACCAGACCCCTATTAATAATCTCACATTAGACGCAAACTAACGACTGACAGATCAGGGTTCTACACATTATAAATGAGCAAATAAATAATGTAAAGTAATGAATCCGGATGTGACTGTGGATGATCTGATGCATGACATTAATAAAATGGAATCGAAGCTTGATCTAGCTAAGCTTCCCAATATTTATGTTGAATTGCAGTTAATTACACCTTTTAAAAACCACTTTGAAGTATTCATTTAAATAGTGGGTGTGCCCGTGGTGCTCCTGAGCCCTGTGATGGACTGGTGCGCTAGAATAGAATACGTAGATCAGGCAACCATGTTTGATGCTGCTTGCAGGCACAGGTCTTCACTCTATACAGTTATGTTTGTGTAAGAAATCAGCATAAAGGTATACATGTGCAGAGAAATCTGATTACTGAAATAAAATCCTGATCTAGACTGGCATATCACAGTTTACCTAAAAGAATCATATAACTGTAGAAATATGATTATGATGGGTTATTAAACGCATAAAACTGTGCTCAGAGATGATGGTAGCCTATACCTGTTAAGGTAGTTAAACAGATGCAGTTAAACACGGTTGTGTTTCCGTATAGCTCCAAACGATACATCGCTTATTAAAGTGTTGCTGCAGCCACTTTGTTTAAATACATTGTTCCATATCTACATCTCCTTCGCTTGACGAGCTGAACTGTGTCCCTGTTGGCTCCGAGTTCTCAGACCTGGCAGCACCTCAATGATGTGACCTCCTTTTCAAAGGCGCTCAACCTCTGGGGGCCGCAGATTGGTTCAGGCCTGGAGAGCGCTGGGCCTCTTTGCTCTCTGAAGAGAGGGATGAGGAGAGCGGAGGAGTGCCTAAGAGAGCAGGAGTAGCGCTGACTGGGGTAGAGGGGGAGAAGGGCTGCTGTGACAGGCTCTTTTGAGGCCGCGCTTGCTGTTAAAAAGGCCAGGACTGAAAGGAGCCCAGTGTCCTGCGTGAGGGCCTTTGGCCCTCTGTGGCCCCAGGGCCCTGCGGTTCTCTAGTTCGTACAATACTCTCGGTCTGGTGCTTTGTCTTTGGCCTGTTAACCCTTCACTCGCTGTCATTTGTGGCGCTCTGCCACCTCTTTACATGCCAATAGTAGGGGACAGCTGAAATTAAAAAGGGGCACATCACGCTGCTAACCGCCTCTGATGCATCTGCTCATGGCACAATGGCACGAAACGTTTTCAAAATGGACCAGCTTTAATGCTCAGAGGCCTTTTCTCAGACTCTGGCAGTTGCCCTGCACTTGAGCTTCTGGGCTTGTGGGAGTCTAAGATTGAAATACTAATGTGATTAAAGTTCGTTAAATACGATGTGTGTGTGATCACCATGACAACATTCCTCCTGCTAAACTTCAGATCGATGACCCATATTAACAGGCCTGACGATGCTCGAACACTGTTGGCCTGCAGCCACAGGGGGGAGCTCTTGCACTAAGGTTGGGTTAAGAAATCCTGCAGTCCTCCGATGCCCGGCGTCTCAGAATACAGGCCATGGGTGGGATGCTGGGGAGGGGTAGGTGTACAAAATGAAAAGAAAAGCCATTTCACCTTTCATTTTTTTCCCTCTCACCCTGGTAAAGGATAGACGTTTTACTCCCTCATTCCCATTCTTGTGCTCCTTTTCTCCCCCTCAATCCTCCTCCCTCTGCATCTAGGCATTCATTAGCACCCTAGGCTTTAGTCTGATGGGGACGGATATGCCAGATGGGAAGGAGCGAGTGAGAGAGGACAGTGGATTTCAAATGAGGACTTTAATTTGTCCGTACTATTAACATATTCCCCTGAATGCGCTTGTCACTTTTTTCAGAGTAAGGGTTTTAATAAAGATGTGGCTTCTCTAGTTGGGGAGATAGCACGGTGTGCGATGCTCATGCTGTACAATGCTGCTCGAACTGTTTCTTTTAGTTTGGACAAGGCCTGTTTGGTTTAAACTCCTATGGTCGGAGCCACTTTTCTAATACTTTCCACCATTCTATCAGGCACCTAATAGTCCCCCTCATATGAATGGCCATTTGGGGTAGCCCAGTCCTGATGTCTACCCAACGATTCAAACATTCACCGTGTACAGGGCTGCCCATGGATGAGGTGGAAGCCGCAGATGCGCCCTTCAGAAAGCATGGTTGCCCGCACCATATACACTGCTGGAGGGAGCTGGGGGTGGGTAAGCTAGCTCGAAATGCAATTAAATCCCTTAATGCGGCTCCGCCGTGGCTTCACGTTCATCATTAAAGTGGCAAAGGCGTATCAGATGACTTTCAGCTGTTTGCATATGGGATGTGTGGGGCTAGGTGGCTGAGTGCCTCATCAGAACGTGTTAATGGCCTAGAAGCAGGGATGAAGACGTCTGCCGCTAAAAAGCTGTCCAGCCGTCATCTCGCGGTCACATCATACTTTCATTCACAGCTCTGTGCGGAACACAAAAGGTGCCCCTGAGGATTCAGATACTTTTATTGTTTGTTGAGTGGTTTGTGAATTTGATGCAGGTGTTTCTTGCTATTTTGGGATTTGAATTGTAAAGGGTGGTCATTTTAATACCTGTAAATAAATGAGGGTTGTTTGATGGGTAAGTTAGTGGTCCAGCTGGCTTTAACAGCAACTGATTTGTTTTAGAAACATCCGTCCGAAACAACTTACCTCCATGCGAGGGATGACGAGCCACACCAAGCAATTAAATCTATGTAGACAGAGAGGCTGGTGGTGTATGTATTTTGTCTCCTGGCGCAGTTTGTTCTCTTCTTTTTACCTTCAGTCTTGTGTTTTTAAGTAGAATGTTAGCTCGATTTGTGGTGCATATGTCTATCCTACCTGTCTACGTGACACTTGAGCTCTTAAGGCATGTTTTTGACCATCTGACTTAATATTGTAAAGGTAGATTAATTATAAATGTATTCATTGCATTAATACACATCTTTACTATACATTGTTATTTATCTTGATTTGTAACAAAGTGATACAAACATAAATTCAATTCAGTTTGATTCAATTTTATTTATATAGCGCTTTTTACAATGTAACATTGTCTCAAAGCAGCTTTACAGTCATACATTATCGAAAAGGCCAGTCCTAAATAGTAAATGGATTTCTACATAGTTAGTTTCATTTTGAAATATCTCCTAATTTTTGTGAGCAGTATGGATAAAATGATGAGACTGTCATGGTCCAGGGTTCAAATCATTTGTGGCACACAATTATTTAGTTTTTTTTTATAGCCTACAGTTTACAAGATACTGGAAACATTTTTCATCCATAGAGATGTGCATGAAATTTTTGTCCATTGACATGATAACATCACGCATTTGAAGCAGATTTGTCAGCTGCACATCTCCCATTCCAACACATCCTAAAGATACTCTATTGGAATGAGATCTGGTGACTGCAGTGGTCATTTTAGTACAGTAAACTCATGTTTGTCATGTTCAAGAAACCAGTTGGATATGATTTGAGCTTTGTGACATGGCGCATTGTCCTGCTGGAAGATGGTGCACTGTGATCATAAAGGGAAGGACATGGCCAGCAACACCACTCAGGAAGCCTGTAGCAATTAAACAATGCCTAATGAATATTATATACGAGGCGAATCATTATATAATTACATAACAAAGTGTGCTGAGAAAATATCCCCTATACCAATGTACCACCAGCAGCTCGAACCATTGATACGAGGCAGGATGGATTCATGCTTTCATGTTATTTATTCCAAATTCCAAAGACTCAGACGACAATGTTTTTATAATCTACCATTCCTGTGCGAATTGTACGCTCAGTCGCCTGTTCCTAGCTGACAAGAGTGGACAGTAGACAGTCCTCTGTCGCTGTAGCCCATCTGCTTCAAGGTTCGACTTACTGTATTCAGAGATGCTGCTCTGCATAACTTGGCTGTTCCGAGTGGTGACAGTTGGCTTTCTATCAGCTCAATCTAAGTGCGTTAATAGAAGACTCCGCCTATATGGAAAGGATTGATTATTTCCTGATGTTTTTGCTGATAGTTGAAGTGCTAGGTTTCTTCATGCTTGTTGTTATAAGCAGAGAGGAATTGTGCATTCTAATAAGAGGAAGGAGAGGGAACGTGATCTCATGTTTAATGGCCGTTAATGGGCGTCAGGGCCAGGGTGACCTCTGCTCGAGTGGTGGCTCCCAATTCCACACTCGTCCTGTCTCTCTCACTTTAAAATCAGAAAGTGGACAAATGCAGTGGAGTGCTTCTGTGTGTGTGTGTGTGTGTGTGTGTGTGTGTGTGTGTGTGTGTGTGTGTGTGTGAGAGAGAGAGAGAGATACAGAGAGAAAATGAGAGAGCATGAGAGAGAGGGAGCAAGTAAAGAAAGGAAAGTAGGAGTGAGAGGAGGAGGGGGAAGCTGTTAGCATTCCATTTTTATTATGACATTTCACAGTCATCCGATTTAATGTCCCCTGACCGGATTGTCCGGTAGGAGACGGTGGGCTTGAAATGTTATTTAGAGCATTGATAAAAGGTGAGCGGCTATGAGATGACAGCGAGTCATAAGGCTTGGTGCGCTGACATTCATTTTCTCCACAACAGAGATGGAATAAGACGTCACAGTGACAAGCTGTCAGTCAAGCCCCAGCATCGCCGCCTTCCCCTCCCCCAGCCTTTGGTCCCCACGTTCAGAGCGCCGGGCTGCGCGAGCGCTGTGTGTGCGTCCCATCCCCTGCCACGTCCACCTTCTGTGTCCCCCTATCCCACAGGCAGACGCGGGAGAAAGCCCTGCCCTGCTGTGCCCTATTGATTGGTCGAACCCTGGATAGAAATATAGTCTTCATCCTTATGTATGAGCATAAATAAACCACATTTCTAAGGTTTTCCCAACATGCTGCTCCATAGAGGCGTACATTTCTCTGCTGTAGAAATGCTGCTGCCTATCTGGTGATTTTACCTAACATTCAATCTAAAGGCAGCTGAGTATTAAAGTTAGCAGGAAAGAGAATTTTCACCCTCACACACTCTGTAATCACAGGCTTTTTCAGCATTATCAGGCGTAACAGTCAGTGGCAGCCAGAGTTTAGAATGAATTAAATCCGTACCTGGGCACCGACTCGAAAGAAGTCTGATTATTATTACTCCTCTGGCTGTGCGAGTGTAGCGGGGTTATTGCCAGAAAGAAAAATAAATTGAAGTAGGTTCACTCGGCTTTAAAAGCTCAACATGATGATATGGTGCTCGTATTGCCAGGTACGTGCTCTTCGTCTTATCCGTAACAGTGAAAAGGTCTGTGGGGCCGTCCTGTTTCTCGCATCTTTTTTTTTATTTCTAGGTCCTTTTAACACAGACACAAAGGGAAACAAGGAAATTAAGTACAGTTATGCCCCATTTAATGACTGCATTACGTTCCGTGAACACAGGCCGTTGTCTGAAATGGATGTTGACCGGACGTTATTAAAGTCACAGTCTTTTATGCTGCTGTAATGTAAATACACTGCTCACAAAAACTAGGGAATACTTCAAAATGAAATATCCCATAAAGAAATATCCCCTAACTGCTGTGAACAGTGTGTGAAGGGTATTTTCACAAGAAGATCGGTGCAAATGAGATACCGCTGATTACATGAGCGGAAGCCTAAAATATAGGTTGCAATTTAGAGAAATTTAAAATAATTATAAAAAAAAGACAGCAATGTAGTGTTACAACATTTAAGAGAATGGTTTGATGGACCTGATCATTTTGCCAAATATTACGGATGAAACAGAGACTCAACGAGTGATTATAAACCGACTGTAGGTAAAGCGGACGTTGATTGGATAGTTATTTTAACGTGCAAACCTGTAATTTTAAAAAAAAAAACATTGGTAATTTGCTAGCCCGCCATCACAATGCCCTGAGTTTGAGTTTCAACCGTTCTTGCCAGACAGGTCAGGCATGATTGGGCCCTGATTGGCTGTGTCTAAAGGAGGAAAGGCTTTTGTTGGGAGGGATCAGCTCTGCAATGGTTATCCATGAAGGGCTCTATGATGGGAAAGAATCTCTGTCCAGCTATCCAGTATAAGAGGTTTAACATACAAAACAACAACAAAATACTGTGTTTATGCGTGCATATATTTCATTTTTTTATATTTATTATTTATTTGGGAGACCTGGCCAGCTCAAGCTTGATACAGGAACAATTGGCTCTGTCTGAGGCAGGTAATGTCAGATGGTGATTATTCCCTGGTGCTTTAACTGTATTTCTTGTCCATTGACACTGTGTATGCTGTAGCCCATAGAATATAATCCAATAATCGTCCAATTCTAAAATATTTTAAGATTAAATAAAAAATACAGCGACTTTTCCCTTGAAGCCTCATCCTTTATCTTTTTGTAATGAAGCCCAGTCACAGGTCGTAGTACTTGAGTTTAAAATAAAAATAGAAGAGACCTTGTGTTGTATTTTTCATTGCACTGAAAGGATTTTTATTGGTTTCTTGCCTGCGAGTTTAGGGTTGAAACTCGAAGCTGCGCCTCAAATCACACACTATTCTAACATATTATGTGGCATACTGTTCCGACAAAATGTCTCGCATTTAGAACGCAGCTAGTAAATTAAGCACATTTGGATCTTCCTGCAGAGACGATCAGACTTAAACGCTTGGGCCAGTGAAACGAAAATATGCAGCCTAAACGAAGATGCACGCTGACAGGACCTGATACTTGTAAATTCCAACACTGAAAGAAAACGCTTGCACTTGTGTATGGGGCTGCCCTAAATCCACCACAGACGATATATTCAGGTTGTAGCATGTGAGCTAATCCCTTATGCAGCATTTGTTTCATCATTACATGTCAGGTCTTTAAATATTCCAGCTGGCACACAATGGAGCAGTTAAGGAGCATTATGCTGTCTGAATGAACGCCGTTTATCTGAACCAACGCTATTAGCCCTCTCATAAATCATAAGTCTTTAAGAGGCTCGGCTTTAAACAGTTTAACCCCTTCTAAAGCCTGTCATTAAAGCCTCCATCTAATGGAGAGATGGGAAGCGGGACGGGAATGTGACGGATAGATTGAAGGCTGACGTGTCGGTGGCTTGAAAAAAGCCTCACTCTTATGAGAAAGTCTTTAGGAAAGACGAACAAAGAAAGATACAATAATAATACTAATAACAAATACAATAACGAAATATGTAATTAAGAATAATTACATGTTGTTTGTCCCTTCTAAATCTGGATCACTGTATCAATTTATTGCTTTACCACATCACCAAGTGTTTCTTACATCAACAATTCTGCAGGGCCTTGCTCGAGGACCCAACAGTGGCAGCTTAGCAGAGGAAGGATTTGAATCCGGTATCTTGTGGTCCATAGTCCAGTACCTGAACTGCTAGGCTCTCACAGTCAGAAGCCAAAATAGGACTTATGGACAATATTTTATATATGACCATTATGCCTTTGCTAAAACAACTAATCTAATGGTGGCCGAATACTTTTGCACAGTACTGTATTATTAAAATGTATTCTATTTATTATGCTTTCTTTAAATATGTTATTTTCATTGTATATTTCATGTATTTAAGCTTGTATAATAAACATATTAGGGGAGCATGCTGCCTAACAGCAGGAAGGTTCGAACCCAGGGTAGAGAGACTTCTGTATGGAGTCTGCATGTTCTCTCCGTGTCTGTATGGGTTTACTCCAGATACTCCAGTTTCCTCCCACAGTCCAAAGACATGTGTGTGAGGGCAATTGGTGTCTCTAAAAGTGGTAATTAGTGTGTGACTGTGTGCTTGAATTTGTGTGTGCACTACGATGGATTGGCACCTGGTCTAGGGTTGTTCCTGCCCTTGCTCCCAGAGTTGCCATGTGAATTAAGCGGAAGATAATGGATGGATGGATGGATGGATGAATTAAACATATTAATTAGGTAATCGAGTTTAGTTTTTACATGTAACAGCTAGAGTCACCAAAGAGAACGAGCCCCTCTTGGTTCTCTCTATGTTACTTCCTTTTATGAAGTTTTCCCTTTCCACTGTCACCCTAGGCTTGCTCAGTTAGGTCTAATCCTAGCTCTACCAAACTGCCTATGGCGGGACCAGGAGGGAGTTCCGAAATTGTCAACTGCTCAACTTGGTACAAAATTTGAATAAGGGGGCTCCTAAATGCTGTTAACTGTTATTATTGTGTTTGGAGAATTTCCCTTCGAGTAATTGCAGTAATAATAGTTTTAAGTTTGTGTAATTGGTGGTCTACATTTTGTTTGACGTTAGACTGAACGTTGCGTGGGCAGCTCAGGCTCTCCTGCTAACCAGCTGAATCACTCTGACCCCTGCAGAGTCTGCTGAGATCCTTCCACAACATTAAAGACGTGGGAGTGGTTCAGGTGAAAGTCATTCGAGCAGAGGGACTGATGGCAGCAGATGTTACAGGTGAGCAGATCCTTGAGCACACACCGTTAAATGAAAGCCCTATTTTCTCCTGTGACGGATATAGTTTGTCTTAAGAAGCGTTCAGCATTTAATTTAACGTAACACACACGAGGCTCGCACGTGCCTGCTGTGGGTCTGACACATTTTCCCACGCTTCAGCTTCTCTTTCATTTATTATTGCTTTTAATGAAGTCTAGCATGAACAGGCCTAGTTTCAGGCAGTATGTATGAACGAGTTGAAAAGGGACACCACCGTCACCATAAACCAGAGTACAAGAGACAGAGCCATTAACAAAAACTTACCAGAAACCATCTATTTTCCTCCATGCTAATATACCACTAACATAACGGAATGCACATCTGAATAACAAAAGAGCCGGAGAAGAACATTAGCAAGTCCCTCAGAAACTGCGTGACCTCGTTGCTCGAGTCATCTTTCAACCCGAGTGGGTTATATTCAAATGAAGTTATTTCTGTAAGACTTTTTGTACCCTGTGTCCTCATGTTTTATTGGTTTTAGTTCAACTTTGTGAGACAAGCCAGCATATCCCAGTGTGTGCCTGAACCTGTCTGAATACGATGTCTAGATATATTGTTTTTTTCCGTTTTTATTTCAGCAGCATAAGCACTGAAAACAGAACTGGAAGCTGCGCTTTTTTAAAACTTCAGTGCAATAGACAGAAGAGATTAGCCTGATTGTATTAGACACGGAAATGTGTTAAAACAGCACAAAAAGTGGCATTCTTCCAAACTGCGAGCTTATTTGCTGTGTCTGTTGGATAGTGGTTAGTGGTTAGTGTTTACTCATCAAGTAAAAGGTCTCAGGTTCAAATCTTGAGTCATACCAAGCCAAATGTGTGGGGACTGAGGTAGCCTAGCGGTTAGGGTACTGGACTTGACTTGATGGTCCTGGGTTCAAATCCCACCTCTGCCGAGCTGCCACATTTTAGTCCCTTAACAAGGTCTTTAACCCATCATTGTTTGGATTGTAAAACTGTATAAGTTGTGAGTCGCTCTGGATAAGGGTGTCTGTGCTGGGTGCTGTAAATGTTATAGTCGAAGCGATGATTCCACAGCCTTAATTCGAATATTTGTAATAGTTTCTTAGAATAAACCTTGTTTACAAGATTGTGCATGCTCAGTTAGGATTATCTAGCTATTGTAGCTGCAGTTAGTGATTTTGTATGGTAGTTTTTATTGCCTACTTTATATGGAGAATTTTACACTAGAAAAATGGGATATAAGGGAAGGGACAAGACTGCATATTTTTGCAAGGGAAAGAACCACAAAGACATGCAACAAAGACTTTGGTAGTGGGCCAGCGTACTAGACCTCCACCCAGACACCGTTACTATTAGTTGTAGTAGATGTCCATGTTCTTGTTTTAGGAGCCCCCTGTGCATTCCCAGTGTCTGGGTTTTTAGCTCTGTATATATACCAGGCAAGCTTCACATGGGATTTATTTCCAGCAGCTGGCTCTTTTTGGGGTGTGCAATATGTATAATCTATGATAATATCTTAATTGTGCTTAAATGAGCTGACATTATTGAGTATGTCACTCACGCTGTGCCTTAACAGTTCTTGTATTCACTTCTTCATGCAGCGAGATAGGATATACCACTGTGCATGCACACTGAAAGCAACAACAAATTAAGCCAACGTGCTACCTAAAAGTGAATGTCTGAAGTTAAAAATGAGCGAACAACCTGCACCAAGAGACAAAATACAGATACCACCAGACATGTAGTCTACGTCACTGGAGGGGGTTTGGCGTTCGAAAGACAGGTGGTGCTCAAAAGATGGCATTTTGGAGGCAGGTCATGGTGGCAGGTCGGGCGGTTAAGAGAGATGAGTTCAGACAGCATTTGTGTACTTTAGACCTCAGTATAGTCTAATTATTGCTATCTATAAAAAATATATAAAAGAGTCATCTTAATATATCGCATCACATTGATATTTCAATAGGCAAACTTAGTCGAAACACTGTACTGTGCTCGTTCTTATTCTCCGAATTTTAGAACGCAGCTCATTATCATCCCACTAATTTCCTCACGGGACATTTAAACCCCTTTCTCACCACGGCTCTTCGAGAAGATTAATTTGCCTTTGTCTGATTCCGGCCATTATATCGACTGCCTGTTTATCCCTGTGTTTGACTTCCATTGCCGTTCCTCCAAGCTGCTATCCTGTTCTCTGTGTGCTTCCGTATTCATGACGGCGACATCGAGAGGAGCGGAGATGTTCGGTTATACCCCATTTAAAAATGGGTTCTTTCTTCCTTTAAAAAATTGTATGTTGAGCTGAAATTTGAAGTACTGTACACAAAAATAAAGATCACGATATTTTGTTGAATCGATTGGTTAGCACAGCCCTACTGTTTAATAGTGGTAAACCGGTGATTAGTCTTCCTGTGCTCAATGAAATCGTTTCTCTTTATTCTTCCTCCTTGTCTTCGTCTGTAGTAATATAATAAACTAATAATATTTGAAATGTACTGGAATGCGTTATTAAATGGCTTATAGAAATCTCTGCGCTCCTGTTCATTCTAACTAAATATTAACCTACACTTTTCAGGAACGGCATGTATTTTAGCTTAGGTCTATTTAATTAAGACATGCTCGATGGTAAATCCCCAACACACACTCTTTCCTCTCAGTGACAGTTCAGTAATCCTGAAGTCGACCTCATGACGTCGACCTCAGAGCTCAGTCCAGTGTTCCCATGGGAACCAGGGCAGCTTCTTGAGCTCTGATTTCACACTCCTTTCCCGCCAGACCCTTAGAAGAAGTACGGCCCTCCCAGGGCCCCGCTGTCTCAATCAGCCATGGCACGGGGTTATGGACCATGGAACAGAGCCTCCTCTAACAGAGAGCACAGCACAGACAGAGAGGAAGAGGATGAAAGATTCTAAGGGACCAGAGAAAGAGAGGGATCTTAATCTGTTCTCATGCTCTGTTTTACCTCCCTTGCACTCAAGTATACAACGGTCTGGTCTGCTCCCTCAGCCTCTCTCTGTGTCTCTGGTTAATTAATTGAGCCATTTATCTGGAGTGCCTCCACTCCAGGCCGACAGAGTGAGTGTCTTAAGAGTGTAAAACCGATTTTGTTTTGATGCTCACACTGGATGAACATTACAATAGCACGAGAGCCTCAAAGACTCAACCATTCTGCATATATTACACACTATAATCAATATATAGAAGGCACAGAACGTGGAACACGTACAAGCCCTAATTGTTTAGTAGACATTTTACATTAACATTTATGTTATTTAGCAGACGCCCTTATCCATAGCGACTTACAATTAATACAGTCTTACGATCCAAGCAATTGTGGGTTAAAGACCTTGCTCAGGGACCCAACTGTGGCAGAGATGGGATTTGAACCCTGGACCTTCTGGGCAACCACAGTCCAATTTTGAGACTATATAAAGTCATTCAGGTTGTAATATTACTCTAAATGGGAACATCAACATTTCTTTAAGCCAGAAATGTTGAATGCTACAGTGATTGTTTGGTAAGTTTTGTTTTGGGATTGTCAGTAGCATTGCAGCTTGACAATACAGAAATATAGAACATTTAAATCAGACTGGCTCCTGACTTCCACAAACGTCTGTACTACAGCTTGTCAATCACATTTCTTATGAGAATCCTATCATATTTAAACATTAACCAAACTTATATTAATGCACAGTTGATTAGTTCTAATAACGCTCAGGTTTGATCAGCTTAGCGTATGGAGATTCTGGACGGGTCAGACACCATACAGTGAAATGATTCCCTGATGCTGACTGGCATCCTTGGTGATGGTACACCTGTGCCCTGTCTTCTGCAGGATAGGTATTGTTATTATTAAAATGCATTAATAAAACAAAACTAAACAGGAACAGTAATAATAACAGCTTCGGTGACTCAGTGGAAAGAGCTGTTCCTGAGGGTTGCAATGTGAAGGTCCTGTGATGTGCTTATGGATCTTGCCGATGAACTATGATGAAATGTAACGACTGAAAGAGTGTAGTAAAATAGATTTTAAGATAAAAAAAAAGCTTTTGACAGTGTAGAATAATTGATTTCAACATTATAAAATCGGTTATTCATCGGTATCATGTCCTTTAACATTCGAATCTATAGCATGTGATAGTGAAATAGAGTGTAACATCAAGAACGTTATCAATATATATCGATAACAATATAATCAATCCAAAATTTTAACATAGAAAAATCATCAACAATGTTTAACAGTGTAGTATCATAGATTTTAATGTGGCAAATCATTTTTGCCAGTGTGTTAAAATATATTTTGTCTTTAAAAAAATCGAATGTAAGACATGGAAGTGGAGCATGATATATTTTTTATCATTAGAAGTTAGTTTTGGCGTGTATAGCAAAATAGATTGCTTATATACCATTGCTAATACATATGAATAATCATTTATAGCATGTAAGAGTGTAATAAAATTTTATTATTTTATTATTAAATAATAGATATATTAAATAATAGATATATTGTGTAACAACGTTGTAAAAGTGCAGTGTGGTAGATTTCTTTAAAACTTCAAAAGTCAATCATAGTGTGTAACAGTTTAGCAAGGTGGAGCATAATATTTAAAATCATTTATGTTATATAAGAATGTAATTAAATACTTTAACATACAAATCATATAGTGTGTAACGTGTATCAGAATAGATTTAGAATAGATTGTAGTATTAAGTCACTTGCATGTAAAGTGTAATAGAATGCATTTTATTATTAAAAAACAGCTTGTAACGACGCAGTACAATAGATTTTAACATTATTAATCCGTCCTAACGTGCATCAGTTTAGCAAAAAAGACTTTAATAGCGTGTAACAGAGTAGTAGAATCGATATTCGTCATTAGAAAACGGATTGAGTGTAACAGTGTAGTAAAATAGATTAACAGATTAAAACCACCTATAACATGTAACACTGTGGTAAACTAGGTTTTAACACAAAAAAAAAATCTGTTGTATCCTGTGGCAATGCAATATAATACACTGCTCATTAAAATTAGTGGATATTTTATTGCAGTATATATTATTTTATCGCTATAATTTTTGTGAGCAGTGTAGATGTTAACACTGAAATGGACTTAAGCATTTACTACATTTACATTGTAGTAAAATGGATTCTAGCATTAAAATCAGCTATAAAATGTAACACTGTTTTAAAGGTTTTAAAACGAACAATCGAATATCTCGAATATGTGGCAATGCAATATAATAAAGGTTCAAATTAAATTGGTTAAAGCATTTAACATTGTAGTAAAAATAGATGGTAGCTACTATTAAGTAACACCATATTAAAATAGAGCTGAAACCGTGTCACCCTGCACATGCGTCGAATTGAATCCGAACCGAGGCTTGAAGCCGTGCACTGTGGCCACACCTGGTGAATCAAAGTTTCATCTGAGGCAAAGCGTGAAACATGCTCAGACAGCTGCCTTACAAACAGGGTCAGAGTGCACGCAGGCGACCACCGCGTCTCATTTGCAGCGGGATTTGCGGTTTGCGACTGCGTTTTCTCGCCTAACAATTTGCATTCATAGAAACATTGACATAAACGACAGCATCCTTCTGCACGGGACGATGTGAGACATAACAAAGCTGTTGGGATACAGAAAAAAAGTTTGTGTACAATTTTGGAAGTGCTTATTTATTATGGCTATATTAACATGACTGTATATGTACAGCTGTGTATAAATTAAGACCTAATCAAGATCGTACCATTTACAGCCTCATCAATAAACTATAAGGCTGCAAAAAGACAAGCAAAGAAATTGAACTAATTATACCTAATATAATGATAATCTCATATAGTAACTTTGAGTGTAGAATGTGTATATTTTAACACCACAACCACAATCAGTTTGAACAAACGGAGACTTATTTAGCAGTGGATTGTGAGTTTCGTTGATTTCCTGATCTGGCCTGTGAGCACCATCGATCCCAATGACATTCATTCTGTCTGACGTACAGTAAACGTCCTGCTTTGGTTGCACCTTTTCTATCAACCTCTAAAGATCAATCGTCATATTTTATTCACCTGCTGGGAATGAACATTTTTTGTTGCTTGTATCAGGGTGTAATAGAAAATTATATTGGCAACACTGAAAGTGTCATTCTTGCATGTCTATTTAAAAAAAAACTACTAATTTCCAGATAATTAAAAAGGTCCTGACTGCTTAGTGCTTCAACGCTTGAGTTCCACTGATCAGTAGATGTTTTGCTGTGATGATTTTCTTTAAATTGAATAAAAAACCTACATATGTATGCATTTTTTAAAAATATAACCAGTCATGAAAAAGAAAAATTGATATGTGGTTTGGGTACTTTTCCAGTATTTTAAGAGATTTAATCTTAGGACTTAAATTACTAATTGTTTAATTAACAGAAGTTGTCATGAGTTGATGTGACGAATTTTCTCTAAAACATCTAAACGGGATAGGAATTTTTATAGGAGGACATTTGCATAAAACTACATATTCTGTATAAACATTGTATTCTGTATACACTATACTGCTCACAATAAGCAATATTATATCAAATGAATGAATACATTATTTAATTATTTTGGGGAACCGTGTATTATTTATAGCAACTGCAGAGAGCAAGGAAAAGATTCCTGGTCGTGATTTTGGACAACGACCTTAACTTCTCCAACGTCACGTCAACAGGTTATGCAGATTAATTCTGTACGGCAGCAAAGAGAAAAATGCTTCCTTTTCTGACAAGAGAACATGCTCAGATCCTCACACATGCTCTTGTCACTTCCAGGCTTGATTACTGGACTGTTTTGCTTAGAGTTGTCACTATGCTGCAGCCTGTCTGTATCCCAACCTGCCAATGTTTCTTACGTCTCTCTTTTACTGAAATCAATCCCATGGATTCAAAGTCAGGATCAAATGTAAAACGTCTGGCTTTTAAGACCGTAAAAATGTTCTGCACCACTTTATTTACGTTCTTGAACTCAGACCTGCACTCTGGTCTACAGCTTCAGGGCTTCTGATGCATCCTTTTCTGAGATCAAATCATGCCCACGAGGCCAGATCTCAACGTCTTAGTGTCCAGACTCCTGATTAGTGGAATGAGCTTCCCGCACCAGTCTGTGTCTCTCTTTCTTTCACAGAAGACTCACCTTTCAAACAATTCCTGGGAAAGTGGCTCTTCTGTATTTTACTCTTTTATAGTACCTGATCTTTGTGTGTACTTTTGCCAACTTTATCCTGAGGCTCATAATATTTGTTACCTTAGCATCAAACTGAGAACGTGCTCTGAGAAATGGCTTCTGAGTAGCATTAGTGATTAGGCTGATTTGATTATGGTTATGGATAATTATGGAGCACATGTATATGGATAACAAAAACACTAGGGGGGTTTCCAAATCAAATGCCCCCTATATTTTGTTTAGTATCTAATACACATAGGCAGAAACTTTAAATGACAAAGTCCTAAGGCGCCATTTGATGTGTTGTTTTCGCTTTGCCGTACATACTAACCATACATAACATTTGGAACAAAAAGTTTCACTCCATCATACTCTTTTCCATGGATCTTCATCCCAAGCTTTTTGTAAGCTTTACTACATCTTAGACTTTTCACTCTGTTCACCTCCCAAAAAAAGTGGTTTCTTGGCTGCTACTTTTCCCAAAAAAATCCCATTTCAAATCCAGCCTATAGAAGCTGTATTTCTTTTGTATTTTTTCTGTTTTTTAATATTAAATACAGATTACATTGATGTGCGTTTGCATAATAATAAGAGACTGAGAAATAACTCTATATGGTTATTATAACATTGCTAAAGCAATAGTATATCTAATCTAATTGTGACTTTTGCACAGTGCTGTATGTGCTTATTTAGCAGAATAAAAAAAAGTTTCAGAATTAAATCCATGTGGAACTTACAGTCTTTCAATGACAAGAAAAAAACTTAGGTAAATCAGAAATACGTATTATGGATACATGCACTTTATAGTTATATATTCTATTTTTGTAACTATTTTAAAAATGCCATAAAGTCGTGTTAAACATGAATAAATTCATCCTCATGTCTTACATTTTCCAAACAGACACAAATTGTTATGATAAAATATGAATCTTTTTTCAGGGCTCTTGTCACATGATATATTAAATAGACAAAAAATAATCATGAAATAAAATGAAGAATATTTTTTATGTCATGCCATTCAGTAGTAATTTATATATAGAGCCTTTTACAGTTGCGACACTCATACTGATGCATCTACTACAATATTTATATGCGCTTAAACAGGATTTATTTCTGCCTTCTGGTCTATGGGTGACCAAATGCTGTGTCTGTGTGTGGGGCCAGTTGTAAAGTTGTAGGTATCTGTAACTCTTATGAACCAATGTCATGTCACAGGATGATCCCCTGATACTGCATGGCAGAAATGAAAACATCAGATCAGTGTATTAATGGTAATCATGTTTTAGCCACTGATAAAGGAACATAATGCTGTTTTGCTCAGTGCTAGGCTGTGGATCAGATTGCTAATGTGAGTGCGTGTGTCCGTGTGTGTGTGTGTGTGTGTGTGCCACTCACAGGCAAGAGTGACCCCTTCTGTGTGGTGGAGCTCAGCAATGACCGTTTACAGACACACACCGTTTACAAGAACCTCAACCCAGAGTGGAATAAAGTCTTCACATTGTGAGTGCGGATTGTACACAGAATAATTAATACTAATATATAAATATATATTTGTGTTTTTATTTATGTATGTTAAACTCTAATTCATCTCTTACTATGCATATTTAACCTGCTACTCCACATTAATGACCCTTTTGTTTTTAATTCATGGCCAGTAATCTGCTTGTGACATTATTTACATTTAGAAATGAATAGGTGACAATTATTTTATAAATAAATCGTTTATAGAAAGTTTTACCCAGGACCCACCGTTTTGACCATTCCCATACTTATTGACTGCAGTTATTATTATTTTTGTCTGACATGGCAACCCAGGACATCGTACACCTATTTGCAAGTTTTTATTTGCAAGTGCATTAGTGATTGATTAGCCTGTACTTCTTCTAAAAGTTCCATAATGAATTAAAATCATTTGACACCAACAGGTAACACCTGCATAAATAATAAGATACGAACATGAGAACACTAAATGAAGCGCTAATTAGCTGTTAATTTGCTGTTTTGGCAGAACTTTATTTAAATACTATGTAGGCTTTGTAGTATTCAGATAGTGAAGTGACTTTTTCTAGTTGCAGTACTATAGTAATCTGTTTATTATTTTATATGATTCTATTGTTAGTGTCATATCAGTGTTCAACTAAAATTGTAACGTTAATTGAACGAATTCTAATTTCATTTCTATATATGGAGTGATTACAAGTACGTAAATTTGTTTCCTTAAATACCGAAATTACATTTATTGTACTCTAAATTATTTGAATGATTGTATGCTAATGTGCTTACATGCCTAATTTCTCCTATAAGTTTGATATCTGGAGGTTGTACAGTCTTTGTTTTTTCCTAATCTTTCAAGCGACCCGGCTGGAAATTTCATTTGTGAATTCCCACTGAAAGCCGGGTAATCTAGCCTCTCCTTGGAGTGCCCGTCTCTTTAAGAATAACCTCATTTCCCTGCACTCTGTAGCCTACTTTTCAAAGATAGAAAAGATTTCACAGGGAGAAACACCACATCTTTTTTTAAACCGTCACACAATGGTGGCTTTAAATAAAAGCCTATTTTGCGGCAGCCGCGTTTTCGTTTAATAGACGAAAGAGGTTTAATATTTATATTTACATTAGTGACTTCTTTTCCGTCCATTAATTCAGCAATGTGAAAGACATCCACGCTGTCCTGGAGGTTACGGTCTATGATGAAGACCGGGACCGGAGCGCTGACTTCTTAGGCAAAGTCGCCATTCCTCTACTGACTGTGAGTCTTTTGACTGTGTGCTGATTACCATGTAAAATATTTATTTCTATAGAAGCATATATTAAGAACGCTATTTAATGAATAATGTTGTAGAGCGTTTTTAAGAAGGCAGAAAAAAAGTGACAAAAAAGAGAGAAAGTAATGTGTGCTCCCGGCCTGATCCCCAAGGATAGTTAATTTGTGGCTGACAGTGGTCGGGGCGTAATGAACAGGTACTTGTCAGAGCCGCCACAGTTGTTTTGGGCTCCCTGTCAGATGCAGCAGCTGGGGGTCAAAGGTGGCCCGGCGAGTGTATTCAGCTGGGTATTGCCAGACAGACGACTGTCATGTCCCTCTCCCACAGATCCAAAATGGTGAACAGAAAGCTTACGCCTTGAAAAGCAAGGAGCTGACAAGGCCAACAAAAGGGGTCATCTTTCTCGAAATAGACGTGATTTATAATGCTGTAAGTCCCTCTATGTTTTTTCCTTTTATTCCTCGTCCCCCTCCTGCTACCTCTCTCTTATTCTGTCATTTGAACACTGCCCGTCCGCTTCATCCTCATTTTCTCTTTAATTACCCGAGGCTTCTTTCTGCTTTTGTTTACGGGTGTGTGTGTGTGTGTGTGTGTGTGGCGCCGTGCGCGTCGCCGCCGCCATTTTGGGTGGCCGCGTGGCACAGCGGAACGCGAAATGGAGGAAGCTCGGGTAACAGCGTATGTCATCGCTCTGACGTCTCGCCACTTTTTTAATGACTCGTCTAACTTGATATCTGTGTACAGGTAAAAGCCGGTCTCAGGACGCTGATCCCCGCAGAGCAGAAATACATCGAAGACGAGCCTCGAGTTTCCAAGCAGGTACCCAAATTTCCATCGTACGCACCAAGAAAAGAGGAAGGTGTTTGATACGCTATAGACAACAGTGTCGCTTTCTCTCTCTCACCCTCTCGCTCGTCCTTCTCCTCTCCTCTCCGCTGAGGCCAATGAATAGAAATGTCATGCTGTCACTTGGACGAGTGCATAAGTAGATTGGCCATCCTTTCGTTTGGCCCTTGGTGGCACCGCAGCAATGCACTTCATTGTCGGCCTGCTCAATGTCCCCCCCTCGGACAAAGAGCTGAATCGGAGGGGCTGGCCCAAATCAGACCTGTCACCAACACACAAACACACACACACACACACACACACATGCAGGGCACAATCTGTACGGTTTCAAAAAGTGCAGAGTCGGCACGTTGTCGTTCTTTAAGTCAGACTTAAGAGAAAAATCTGTACATGCGTTCAGATAAACGATGCTGCATTAGTACAAAGCCATGCATTGAAATATCAAATGCAGATTTCCAGCCTTTGACATTTTAAACCTAGATACCTCGCCAAAGCGACAGGCCTCCATTTGTTTGCTATATAAGTGTGCGAGAAATCTACAGGGTGATTCCGGCTACAGCGAAATGCATTAAGATCACTTTAACTATTCGAACCAGTTCTGGTACCGGAGATGCAACTGATCGTCTGTCTCTACTTTTAATCAGTCACCAGTTAACAATATTTGCACACAGGAAATTGAAAACCAAATGTTTAAGTCATTCGATTAAATTATTAAAACTTTTCTAAGACAACTAACACTGTTATTATACAGTTAACGATATAAATTTTTTCACAAAAATTCATGAATGCTGGAAAATAAGAACGTTCACAAGCATAAGTTACAGACTTGCTACCCCAAAAGACAAGCCTGCGTTATATAATTTTGAAGGTAATAAAAGTATATAAAAATAAATAAAAGTATGCGAACAGCCATACATTTCTAAACAAGCTTGCTAAAATTCTAAAATAATAAAGTGTATTGTAAAAAAAAAAGAAAATGAATTTTAAGAGAAAGTTACTTTCGCAGCATTTTGGAGTTTTGCAGTAAATATTTCAACAGCAAGCACAGCGTTTTGCGCCTTGTTCATCCTGGACACGGTCGACAGGAGGGACTGAAGCCTTTTGGCGAGCCGGAATTCACCGGGTGCAGGCAGATGTACACCCCGTACAGGGCGCCAGTACATTGCAGGTTTCTGTATGTGCACCATCTGACCTTTATGTTACGAGCTCCAGTGGAACTTGAGTCTGAATCGTTCCTGTCCACTGGAGCTGCTGTAAATAGTTTAAAACTGGACAAATGAAAGAAATCCATTATGTAAAATGTAAAATGTGTAACGATTGCCTTCTTATTCCTTAAAATTACAAACAATAAATATCTTTTTTTATTCATTTAGTTTTTAAGTTTTTTTTTCGCTTACTTGTTTATAAACATGATTTATTTTTAAACATTATCATAGATTCTAGCTAATAACTGTTCCAGTTTTTTTTTCTTTCTTATATCTAATTTTATTATCTATGTTGCACGTGCTAATTTCGAAAAAAATGATGTTTACTAAACACAATAGAAAACCTCAGTCTCTCTTTCGTTTGTGACATGATCGACTTACCTCTCAGTTGTATGAGAGCGACATCATCATAATTCACGGTTCTCATTATTCTTTGTTCTTTTTTTCCACAGTGTCAGATTGCCTGTACTTTTCTGTACTTTTTGTCCATTATTTCACCTTTTATTCGTACGAGCAATATCAAGCAAAAGAGCCTCATTAAAAGGTGTTCTGGTGAACTAATGTACATATTTACCATGATCAAAGTCTTACAGCCATTATCAGACTCCGTGTGTTTCATCTTGGGACAGACACCACAACACAACAATCATTTACACATCAGACTAATTTGGGGTTTTTTAAGAGGACAAACTGGGTCGTGTGTTCCTCTTTTCTGTTTCTGGAGTTGATATATTATAAGCTTCCCACTTGTTTTCTCTTGGCTGTATTCCCTGTGCCTTCCAGACTTGGTGCAGTGTTCTGCTATTATCCCTAGATGACAATACCAGGGGACGATGGTGCTTTTCCAGTCTTTGAATATTTGCCAACGCTCGTCTGGGACTTCAGAAGTGTGGCTCGATTGTTTCCATTTATTTACCACATTTTTTTTTGTGTGCCAGGTGTCCTGATGCAAGCTGCCTTGCCAAAATGCACTTACTTTGAGCTTGGTTGTTAGTTTTGTGTGCCATAATGAGTACATTCATTTTGTAATTTCATGGCGGCTCATAAAACCCTTAAAACTGTAGGCTGTTTCTACAAAAATATCATGGTCTCACTGTAAAAATATGCATTCAGTCATTCACTTCCCATCCCTGCTTAATCCAACTCAGGGCAGGACCTAACCTGCAGCACAGGGCACAAGGTGGGAACCAACCCTGGACAGGGTGTCGGCCTGTCATTGGACATGCACACACACTCACACTGGGACGCTTTAGAGTGACCTAACACAAATCTCCTCCCAGCCAATAAGCCTGCCAGAACTTGAACCCAGGTCTTTGGAGCTGTCAGGCGACACTGCTAACCACTGTGCCGCTGTGCCTTCTGTTTATGCTACATGCATACAATAATAATTTGGCTGTTGTATGCTGTTTCATCCAGGGTAAAGCAACCAAAACTTCATAGCATCTACCATAGTTAGTTCCAATTAACTATGAATAGTGCAATACAATAAAGATTAAAAATATTGAGTGCTTGTTTGATGCAGATGTTAAATAGAATAGATAATGGTGGGGCTGCCTCAGGCCTGGCCACGTGCTCTGTAGATACAATATAACATGTCTGAGGGAGGAACTGATCATCTCACTGAGGCTGCAACAGCAGGGTCTTTGGCAAAAATGCTTGCAAAGGTGGCAGATGGATATGACGGGAGGAGCGCATTCCTCTGTGAGGACATGTTTCACTGGTAGAAAGATTGCTAA
>JAUZST010000206.1:275135-289476 GCA_034779995.1 Parotocinclus haroldoi | reverse complement strand
AAGTAGGTAAGCTTTTGTTTTACATAAAATGCCAATGTCAGTTTCAATAATGCTAGATCTACAAAACACTTAAAAACTAAAGATGTCAGCTTGTAATACTCTGAAATATTTTTCTTTTATTTTTCTGCATAGCTAAGTTTACAAATAACCTTAGTTAATTATCAGATTCCATACTGTAGACATATATATATATATAATGCTTGTGCTGGTTAGTGGGTAGTTGTCAAGAATCAACATCAAACACCAAAACAATTCAGTTTAGATGGTATAGCTTAAAATCAAAACAAAAACAGAACTTGTTTATTGTGAATAACAACAGGACTCCAAGGATTGGCTCCAGAACTATGTGACCCTGACACACACACACACACACACGTTATTCTTGCGAATAAATTCCATTGGTATACCAACCTATTGTTCACCATTGTTTACCAAAATATCAAAATTGTTTTTGTGGGGACAGTTGGTCTCTGACATCATGATGTATGGGCACCCCCCCCATATCCAGCTTTAATAATCATAAAACTGATATGTATACAAAAATCTAAAAATAGTTCATTCATTCGCTCAGTTGCTATCTATTCCCAACTGATCAAACTCACTGAGGTTTGTCTCATGGACAAAAACATGGCCCAAAACTGGAAATAACAATGAACCATCAATACTCACAGGGCACAGATGCCAGTTGAACTAGTTTATGTCTTTGGAATGTGGGCAAACTCCAGAGAACCAGTAGGAAACCCACTTAGGCACAGGAAGAACATGCAAACCCCACACAGGCAGCGGCTGGACCAGGACTCAAACCCAGGCTGTAAGGTGACAGTGATAGCCACTGTGCCAACCATGGCATAGCAACCTAAATCAATGAAAAACACAATATTTTTTAAAATAATGCACTATACGTACTTAAGTCTTCCCAATAATAATAATAATGCTATTTTTTGCACCTTGTTCATGTTTGGTCAGGTAACATTTCTGCTCACAATTGTTTTTTTCTTCTTCTTTCCGCTACATTCATAACCCATGCTCAAAACTGTGCTTTCTCACATGCGCCTTAGCGAATATTTGTGCTTTTAAGATCCGCTTCGATTTGCACGCCGTGAAACGAAATCTTCCACAATTACATAAAGGGTATTTTCGGCCTACAAAACCTGTGAGAAAATGCTGTTATTATACCTCTCTCAACCCCCACCTGAACCCGACCATAGGGTATGTTATGAAATTCTCTTTTTTAGGAATCTCAGTTTGGTTCTGTCTGTCTGTGACAGATGAGAGTGAGAATATATAGATGGATAAATAAATAAATAAATAAGGACAGATTTGGACCCGGAGAGCAGCATTCAGCCTACGAGTAAACCTATAAAATGCCAGGGTGAGAGGATTCACAGCTTTACCCTTCCGTGTGATAGCTTTACACTGCTATAGGGCTCTTGGCATTGGAATTATGGGAGAGGGATTCAGAGAGAGAGAGAGAGAGAAAGTATATATGCAGCACAACGGTGCAGACGTTACGTGCATAACGAGAATCTCTCTCTCTCTCTCGCCCTCTCCCTCACTCTCTTGCCCTCTCTCTCTCTGTCTCTCTCTTATTCCCTCCCATCTCAGTTCCTTTTTTAATCTTTTATTCATGACCTAGCAGGTGATGAAAAATGTATGCCCCGAATCTGGCATTGAAATAAATGCAAAATGAAAACAGAGGCAGTTTATACTGACAGTCTGAATATCTCTATCTAGAACAAGGTTGCGGCGCTAAAATCAAGGGGGGAGAGAGAGAGAGATTTCAGTGATGTAAATTATACCATGGGGCTTCCTCTGTTTCTCTGAGATTAGTGTGTGTTTTGCTGTTATTGTTCAATGTCTGTATCCTCACCACACACACACACACATACACACACACATACACACACACATACACAAGCTTGCCATTATATGACTGTAAGGACTTTCCATTGACATAGTTCTGTAGCTAACTAATGATACACCTACCTAACCTTAACCTCAGTATCCTAATGCAAATCTTTTATGCTCATTTGTTTGCTCAAAAGAAACGTACAAATTTGTATTTTGTTTACCGGACACACCTGGTAAACATGTTTTGGAAACTTTCCATGGACATAGTGATTATTGTAGCTAATTAATACTACACCTACACCCACTACTAACAGTAAACCTTAAGTTCAGTAACCTAAAGCATTTTAAAGTGCTTTTATTTTGGTTTTCAAAATACAGTTGTAGTCTCTGTACAAAATCAGGTTTCCTTATGCGAACCTGGAAAAATGTCCCCGCAAGGCAAAAATGTCAGATCTTCCAATTCCTGTTGCGACATTTGCAGCCCCCAGTGTAATGTACAGTAAGTCTGACTAACGCGCACGCATGTCACCTTTGGGACATGTCTTCTGGCTCTGATAAGGAATACTTTAGGTCGAAGCATGTTTTCCAAAGTTTCCCATTGGCACACCAGTGCTGAGTTATAGGGTTCCTCTTATATCCAGCAATAAAAATCATGCCACACTAGCACTTCAGCTATTGGTCCTATCCAGAAGGAATCAATATAATTGCCATGAGTTGATGAGCCTTGAGTGTCCAGAACCTTATCAACATGGTTCGTGGTTTGCCCCTCTTGAGACAAGTGTCAGTAGGTACTCACCACTGCTGATTGGGGATTGGTCCAGGCAACTTCTTGCAATTGACCAAATATTGTATTGCTGAAAAGATGCCTGACTGTAATCTTATAAATCATAAGATACTAAACAATAACAGTAAATAGTGGGAGGCATGGTGGCTCAGTGTGCAGCACTGTTACCTGACAGGTCCTGGTTCGAGCCCAGGTGGAGCTGTCTGAGTCCTTTCTGTGTGGAGCCTCCATGTTCTCAAATCCATGTTTGCATGGATTTACTCCGAGTACTCTGGTTTCCTTCCACGATCCAATGACATGCATGTTAAGTTAATTGGTGTCTCCAAAGTACCCAGAGTGTTTGAGTATGTGTACCAAATCTAGGTACCTTGTCTAGGCTTGTTCCTACCTTGCGCCCTATGCCTCCAGTTAAGCACTGGCTTTCAAGATCAAGGAAATAATGAAGTGAATGATTGAATAATAGATATGTATAAATGAAATAAATATATATGAATAAATCGTATATGTAGTATGAATAGTAATATAATAATTGTGCAATGTAGCATATACTATTGTTAATCTATTATTCCATTAGTTATTTATTAGACTACATCTTATTTCATTTGCTGGCTAATAATATGGTCTACTACTGCACTGTAATGTATAATATTTTGACTGCCAATGCAGACTGGACGAGAAATAAGATAATCAGCTGAGAAAAAATTATTTATGTTGCATTTTAACCAAAAAAAATGCAGCTTCTCTGTTTAATGGCGCGATGTGAGTTAGTTTGCAACCAGTCTTACCTAGACCAATATGGAGGCTGTCTTGATGCATCACATCCACTAAGAGAACTGACTGTTTATTTACAGTCTAAGGATCTAATCAACATTGTTTATTCTTTGATCTGTGAGCTGCTATAGTGTTTTGGCTCACCAGTGTATTGCATTTAAGGAAGATGAAATTTATAGGCACAACTTGAGAACGTGATGTTTTAGTCCAAAACTGTGCGCAGCCATTGGTCGCTCGTTCTGTTTTTTCCATTTTCTTTCTTTTGCATAATGTAGTTTGGTTCATATTGATTAGCAAGAGAAATCTGAAAGACAGCACTGATGGGATGTTTGCTCACTGGAGGGGCTTGAATAGTGTCTGGTCATGGTCAGTGCTATTAAAGTGGTTGCGGGTATGATGAGTTGACCTTCATTTATAATATTGAAAGAGATGCTGTAGGTGTAATGCATTTGGCTTACAGATGATAAATAAGAGAAAATGTAACCTTCAGCTGACAGATCAGTGCAGGATGTATAGAGGTCTCAAGAATTCTCCCTCATACTCGCACACTCGACTACAGTTGACATTCAGAGCCGTCATTTTGTGACAGTTGTGCCTACAAAAGAATCTGAAAAGACGTTTAGGTTTGAACACAATAGAAACGCAGGCAATCTCGAACAGAATATCTTGTATTGAGCTTTATAGTATTGTTTTCGTCGTAAGGTCTCAGCTGTATGGCTGCAGTTCTGTGTTCAGTATTTGGCAATGCTTAAAGTAATGCTTACACACAAACCAAATGCACATGGTTGTCCACCTACACTAAATCCTGAATAGTCGAAATAGAAACTTGTTGACTTACGGAGTTAAGTTCACGGTATTATGAGCAGGTTTTGCTGATTACAATGCCATGACCTTATATTAAATAAACAGGTGAAGGATCTATCTCAAGTAAAGTAAAGTATTTTACCAAAGTGTGTGTTTGTGTGTTTGTGTGTGTGTGTGTGTGTGTGTGTTAGTGTTAATGTTTACTTGATTTATGTTTTTGTAACTGGTACTACAAACATATTTGACTAGATCGATTATATTAATTCTTACATTTAACATCTGAGCCACCCAAGGATGTTTGGTCTTGGTTCTTCCTTGTAGCATTTAGGGAATTTTAACTTGCCGCTGTCACCCTAGGCATGGATCATTTGTAATTGGTCATTTTGAAGACTTTTGACCAAAGGTATGCCTTTGAAAGGTTAGATGTTAATTTGGGATAAACCCATCAAAACACAGGGAAAACATACAAACCCCAGCTGTCTCATGCAGCAGTCTGGCCTGGGCTCAAATCTGGACCTCTGGGCAGCACCAATCACTATCATGCTCCCTGTGCTTTATTTATGTATGTGTATTTTTGATATATAGATTTGATTTCTGTTCCAACCATATTCAACAGACCACACTAGAGGAGCCAAACTGATGATCAGTACCATAAGATCCAATGCTTCTTTTATAGATTTAGTGTTTAGTATTAAAGCCTATACCTGCATTACCCCTAAGAAGCATGAAGGACTACATTATTGAGTGTGCAAAGTTTTAAAATACATGAAGATCGAGGTCAGGTTTGGATCCTGAACCAATCATGTTCAGTAGTCTTCCAGAGGATAATTGGTCCTGCTCTCTGGGTGGGAAAGAGGGTACTGCTGTTCTCCTTGTCACAGTGACACTAGCCAATTGTGGTCATCTGCAAGCTCATGTATAGGATGTAGGACAGATAGTGCTCTCCTCCAAGCATGTTTAGCTGCTCTACAATGTATAATGTAGTACAGTTTGTCTAAAAATGCTCACAAATATTGGGAGATATTTTATTCTGAATTATTTCATTTTGAACTATACCTTCATTTTTGTGAGCAGTATACATTCTAGATAACTAACAGAACTTAGTGACTAACTTAGGAAATTAGAAAAGTGGGTCATGTAGAGCAGTACTGTATCCTGTGAGCTACAACTGTAAGTCCCATTCAATTACCATTGTATTGTGCAAAAAGTTTGGGAACCCCTAGACAATTTTTTTTTAATATATATATATATTTTTTAATATAGAGCTTCGACAACATTTTTGCAGGGAATACACTGTACAAGAACTTGTATCAGACTTGCAAAAAATAGAACGTGCAAATTTTTGGGAAACTTTCCAGATTCAGTTGTAGTGGATTGATAGTTGTCAGTTATTCCAATAAAACAATGGAAAGGAAGGAAGTGCGTAGTCTCCATTCACACTTATTTTTTCCAAGCGTCTTGTACATTAACACATGCCCAACATTTTAACTTCATACTAATAATTTTACACTTAATAGGCAAACACATTTCCAGTCAGGCAGATTGAAATCCGAATATGGGTTTAGTATGCGTCTAAAATGTGTGACAAGCCTCCAAATATCAGGATTGTATGGTAAGGGATATTTCACATCGAAATCAATGTTTTAACACTAGCGTGACTAAAAATGTATTGGATCTGAGGACGTTGCCTCCTTCTTGTGACCATCAGAGGGCTATCAGCCCACTTTTATTTTGTAAATGACAGAGAGAGCTGATTTTCTGATGTGCTCTCTCTCTCTCTCTCTTAATTAATTAAAATAATTAGTGTATCTAATTACACAACCTTAGGTTACAAAAGACCAGTATGGAAAATGCATATAAAACAAACACACTGTTTCTTACATTTTCTTGTATTTAATTGCAGAAAGAATGAACCTGAAATATGTCATGTTTTGTCTGTTCGACTTCATTTCATTTGTTAATAACCATCCATTCCTGCATTTCAAGCCTGCAGCACTAGTCCAAAGAAAGTTAGGATGGGGCAATTTAGAGCTAGTAATGAATAAAAACCTGAAAAATGCTGGGACTTTAACCAGGTGATGTCAAGAGGTGATTGAAATATTTAACAACAATGTACCTCAAAGAAATATTGGAAGGGTTTCGGTTACATTGTATAATACCAAGAAACAAGTCAAGGAATTTGGAGGAGTTCCACATCACAAACCATCTCTCCAAGTTGTATCTGACAATCAAATCCCATAACTTTTTATTACCTTGCACATGTGATCCAATGCAAGAGATGTTGAGTAGCCCTGTTTGCTTAGGCTACAATCACAGCTGTTTTCAACCAGTTTCAAGCCATCCACTTCTAAACAGGAACTCCCACATATTGTGCCTTTCTTTTCACTTAAAGAGTGTCAGATCAACATATGGTGGCAAATAAATTGTTTTTATTTTTCTAGTGTTTTCTAGAGTTTTCTAGTGTTCTGAGCTGATGCAATCCAGACACGAGACATTTAAAGAGACCAAGTGGGACTGTGGTGGCCTAGTGGTTATAGTACTGGACTGTGGACCAGAAGGCCCAGGGTTCAAATCAGGCCACCCCTGCCACAGTTGGGCCTCTGAGCAAGGCCCCTAACCCACAATTGCTTAGATTGTAAAACTGTATTAATTGTAATTTGCTCTGAATAAGGGTGTCTGCTAAATGCTGTAAATGTAAATGTGTAAATACGGTCAACATGAAACTTTTGAGTTTTTTTTTAGTCAGATGATGGTCAATTTGATTCAGTGTCGGCAAACAGAAAGGTTTTTTCTGACTGTTAAGGAAATGCTATAAAGCCAGAAGTTTGTAGATATGTCAAAGTTTGTCCATACCCCGACATTTAATGCAACAACAGCCTTTGTTCTTCTAAAAGGGCTTTCCATTAGATTTGACAGTGAGATGAGCGTCTGGTGTTCAACAATAAGTCACTGTTGATATTCCAGTGCGTTTTTAATGTGTCTGATGGAGCGTCGGTGCAAGTTCCCAATCAAAGCTGGAAAGCCAATTTTCTACGGGCGTTGTTTAAGGACAGCAGGGCAGAAATTTGGTGAACTTACTTTGAAACTGGAGTGTGTCATATTCAGGGGTATCAGTACAAACCATTCTACTGGCAATAGTCGTGTGCGGTGAATACAGAAATGTCTGCTTTATGTTAAAAATGTGTTACGACATAACAGAGCACAGTAATTTAAAGGGGTGTCCATAAACGTTTGACTATACAGTATAGCACGGCATACCTGTCCTGCTTCTCAGACAGATCTAGATAATAAGTCGAATTTCTGTAAAAAAAAATGCACTTTTGCTTACTTTTCTATAACTGCTTTTGCCTTATTTTTATATTTCATATTTTCCTTTCCTTTTGCTTTGTTGATTAAACAAATTCAGCTCATGGATGCATGTACGTGCATGTGGCTGTGACTGGATGTAAGTGGAGGGGGTGAGGTGGCATCAGCATGCACACCAGCAATATATGTGTAAACTGGCTTGCTCATGCACAGTTCATTATATCACTCCAGCTCTGCCCGCAGGCGCCCTTTGAATGATGCAGCTTTTTTTTTTGTGTGTGTGTGTGTGGAGCAGCCAGGTCTCTCAGGGCAGAGTAACAAGCCTCATCTAACCTCTATCTCTCTTTCAGTATGTCTCTCTCTCTCTCTACATCCCTCTTTCCCTCGTTCGGGGATCGAGCATACCCTATTAAAGTGGCCGAACCCTTGCACGGTGCTCACACCCGTGTCACCAAATGAAGATGTCTAATTGGCTGCGGTGTGCGAGGCATGGAGGGGCAGGCGTGGGGCTCGGAGCAGGCACGCTCGCCTCTCACACTTCCTCCACCAAATTCAATTATTAATGGACTGATTGCTTGAGTGCAGCATCTCTGGGATTCTGAATCTGCCACACTGAATAAAATAAAACCACTGCTTTACATTTTCATTATGCCCGAGCCTCTGTTTTAAATTGCAAATGCCTCGCTGGGACCCGGCATCAACTCCGCCCCCCCATCTCCATTTTACCCTGCCTTTGGCCCCAAACACACACATGCTGACACACACTGACACAGAGATACACTTATTCATTTTTATTAGGAGCATCTTTTTAGTACAACATGCACATACGCACATTTACCCACTGCTCACTGTGTAAGGCGTAAATATATTTCTGTACTGTAAAATATTTTGAAACATACACAAGAGGGAGAGGGTGAGAGAGAGAGAGAGAGAGAGAGAGAGAGAGAGACTTCTGGGCTGCAGAGATTTCTGAGCTGATTTGCAATCAGGTCAGATACACAGAGGCACACATGTGCCACCAGGCCGCCCTCCCTGTCTCTACGTCTCTATCTATCTTCCCTTCTCTCATTGCCATTCCCTCCACCAGCTGTTGACAATGACAGTTATTCTGCCTGAACATTAGCTCCACCTCAGTGTGATCAAATTAGGATCCGCGTTTCTTTTATGCGCAACGTTGCCAATTAAGTCTATATGTTAACGGAATGTTAAAGGAAATTCCAGTCATTTATGTATAACTTGTATGTGTAATGAGAAAAAAAAGCATGTGTATTAATATTTGGAATCTTTTTTACACCAGTAGACAGTGACTAGAAATAATAAAAATTTCATCTTTGACCCTGCTTATTTTAGTCAGGGTCATGTGGGGACAGCCTCTAAATTAGGAGTGTAAAAGAACAGAAACTGCATATGAAACTGTGCACTTCCAATGTTTCAATCCTATTTAGATTTTCATTCACATTTACAATTTATGTATGAATTTCTTCCTCTTAATGCCCACTGTGGACATTTAGGTAGAAGGCAATTGGGCACTCTAACATAGGCATTGAGATTGCTCCAGATTGCCCCCCTTCAAATGGCCCACAAACGAAACTGGGGGTTCAGGAGTTCTGAACCAATGCAATATTTTAATGAATGTAGGTAAAAAGTGGTCCTTGAATGGGTTGCCAGTCCTTTCCTGGGATCCATAACCAAATCACTGGTCTCCATGATGCAAACCTGAGATTCAAACCCAGATCCCCAAAGAACTGCTGTTCCCAGCTGCTAGATCTTACTGTCAAGCCACATGCAACTGTAACCGACTACATTGTAACTGTAACCAAAACACAGGACTATATGATGAAACAGACATGGTTCAAAGTCTTACTTATACAGTTTTGTGAAACCCTTTTGTAGTGAGTGGCATTTTAAACCCTAGAGGGCGACGATCAAAAGTCTGTGACAGTATCAGAAAGCATCTTTATATGTAAGCAGCATGATGAGCTTCTTGAAAATAAACTTTGTACCTGTGTAAAGTAAAACCCATTTTGTTTGGATTGTGAAACTGGACAGAACATAGGCTATATTTTTAGACTTTGTTGTGTGTGTGTGTGTGTGTGTGTATGAGAGAGAGAGAGAGAGAGAGAGAGAGTCCAGTGTGTTTTTACAGTCTATAATATAGTCAATACCTCTTTTGGACAACATTTGCAAAAAGTTGAAGCATTTAGGAACCACAGCAACTAAGCCACAAACTGTTAGACCATGTAAAGTGACTGAGTGGAGGTGCTGAGTGCTGAGGTGTATAAAAAAACTGTTTTCAGCTTTATTTTTCAAGCACACTGTGTAAAGCACAAGTGGAGTAACGCACATCACCACTGGACTCTGGAGCAGTTGAAACCTGCTCTATGAATGATTAATTATGCTCCTCTATCTGGCAGTGTAATGGACGAGTCTGTGTTTGGCATATTCCAGGAGAGCATTCTTTCCCAGGAGAAGGTTGTTTTGAAGAACCAGTGGAGTGAAAGCTGTGTGTTTCAGCATACCAAGATATTGGACAATTGCATGCTTCCAACTTTGTGGGAACAGTTTGGGGAAGGCCCCTCTCTGTTCTAGCATGACATAACCCATGAGGATTATGTGGAAGAACTTGGCTGTCGCACACAAAACCCTGACCTCAACCCCATCAAACACCTTTGGGATAAACTAGAACGAACACTGTCAACCAGCCCCTGTCATCCAACATCAGTGTGTGACCTGGATGAATGGCCACAGACACACTCTAGTATCTTCTCAGAAGAGTGGAAACTATACTGCTCCAAGTGAGCACCACATGAAAGCGTGGTTTAAAACTCTATGAAATAATATAACTAGCAATGCTTTGTACCGTGCTTGGGCGGTGGATCAGTACACATCACTAGTGTATTTCTCTATGTTCCACACATCCAGTCCTCACCCCAGCTCTGTCCCATGTTGCCCTTGCTTTGCACTGCTCATTCAGATTGCCTTTCTGCATGGTGCTCCGTGCCCCTCACTAATCACCACAGCTAATAGCATCACACTGCTGCAGCTGCTCCTCCCTGGACCTGCTCTGTGTTTGGATATGGAAGTAGTCAGGGTTACATTGCTTGGGATTTCCTGTAACAAATCCATACATTAGCCCTCATCGGGGAGGCAGCAGCATATTAGTCATGCCATTTTACTCATCATCTGGATATGGAGCCATGCCGAGGCTCATGGGAGTCGAAACCTGGTGCAGTGTTGCTTCATGAGTGGGTGTATACAATATATATGGACCAGCGCTGTTTTCTGATTTGATAGGTTTGGACTCTTTGCTCTCCAGGGTCTGTGCGCATCAGATATTGGAACAGCTGATCCAGTACTGTCATGTTGTTTCCCATGCAGCCAGGAACTTTATAAAGCCAGAGGAGTTGCCAAAAATGATCTTATATTAGCATTCTTCCTTTTAAACATGTGGACTGGAGGCATGTGGTTGCAATTAGAGCACAATTAGACCAGGTTGTCCATCTGAGCAGGACCCAAGAGGCTATATTACAGAGACATCTGAACTCCGATATGCATTCTTATCTGTTTGGTAACCTCAATAACTTCAGTTCGATAGGAATTTACGACAATATTTCCCTGCTACATACGCAGGGAAATAGTTATTAGCAAATGGTGTAATGACCATCGTAATTATTTCTCAGTGTCTTTATTGGAATGCAACCAGAAAATACAGGGAATCTGTATGCAGTATTAAATAACTGACAAATAAGCTTCTCTAGGCTACAGTGGCAATTATTTAGTGTGACCTGCTCTTAGATTTCAGCTATAGCGGCATCTGGATGCTTCGTTGGAATGCCAAGTTGATCCCTCTGCGGTTAAAAGAAGATTGATCAGAAATGGTCTTTTTGGAATGGTAGCAGCCAAGAAACCCCAGAAGGGTAAGAGGGTGAGAAGGTCGAAATATGCTAAAGCTCACAAAGGTTGAAATGAAGATCAGTGGGAAAGAGAATCATGGAGTGATAAATCCAAGTTTGAAATTTAATGGTCAAATCATCTACAATGTTTTATATATATATATATACTGCTGTTGAAGCAACAAATCTTATGGCGGTCCAAGATGTTTTGCAGAGTAGTGTACATCTCATAGTGTTACGGTACAGATTGATTCCAAACATTCCAAATTAAACATTCCAATTCCAACTGCAAACGGTTTGTGAACCTCTGGACTATGGATGATTCAACCAAGAAGATATGACTGAAGTGTGGTTGGGACCATGCCCCAAATACAAAGCCTCCTAGACCTGAGTCTGTTCTTCCTAAAAAGATCTATCCATATGAACCATGTCCCAGTCAAATAGCCCCAACCAAATTTGCAGAACTTTAGAACAACTACTGTAGATGTGCGTGAAGCTTGGTGGTCGTAATTTAACAATGAGACAGTTGGTCTTTAAGTGGAAGGAATGACTAATGTGCACTGCTGAAGGATATGATAAAGAACTGAAGGCTAACAGCTGAAGACCTGCAGCAATCAATACAACTTGTTACATTTTCAGTTCATGTGTCCATATGTACATTCATATGTACTTGAGGCAGAAATTCGGCAACTTAACTTTTTAATTAAATTAACAGAAGAAACCTTACTTGACAGAATTTCCTAAAATTCACAATTAACCCTTTTGTCAATTTACATGTTGATTATCCACATAAATAATTAGCACAAATCTTGCTGGCAAAAAAAAAAAATCTGACATATTCCGAAAACATTTTGGGAAGTGAGTGGGTAGTCTCTGTCTTGAGACCAGCCTTGAGAAAATAAACTGGCTGTCTGGGTCTCATCCCAGTCTGGGCCTCATTTGTACTTACAGGGGTAAAGTAGACTCAGAAATTGTTGTCAAGTGTGTCATTTAGACATTTAGAGACAAACAGCCTTGTCCAGAGCGACTTACAGTTAATACAGTCTAATAATGCAAGCAGTTGTGGGTTAAGGACCTTGTGTAATGACCCAACAGTGGCAGAGGTGAGATTTGAACCCTGGACCTTCTGGCCCATAGTCCAGTACCTTAACCACTAGGCCACATGTTATGAATAGTCTGGAATTCAGACTCGCTGTACTAAGTTAGTACAGTATGGGAGATTTTTTAGAGAATGATTTATGTTAATTATAGATCGACTTTATGTGGTGACTTGGGTGAAGTTTGAGAGAAGAAGGGAAATAGAATCATCACCATCATTTGTTTCCAAAGATGAAAGAAAGAAAACAAAAGGTTTCCAAAACAATAATGTAATAATGAATAATAATTGTATAAATAATTAACACTAATTATGTAATTATTTAAGTAATATTTTACCAAATAAACTAAAATGTATATTTGTATATATGTAAATGTATATTTGTATATAATAAATATATAAATATAAATACATATATAATTATTTAATTATTAATTATAATTACATATAATATGAGTAGAAAACTTTGCTAGACAAGTCTTGATGATCCACTAGTGTATTAAGTTTTGTTCTATGCAAAAGTTTTGTGTTAATTTATTTTAGTTTCATGTATTTCCATCTTTATCACCAGCAAACATAATTTGACTGGGGTGTCCGGACAATGGCAGCTAATTGTCCTTGTTGAATCTAATCTTGTTTAAATTTTCATTTTGCAAAGTTTTTTAGGAGAGTGAAGGCGTTCTGGGGCTTGACTTCCGATCAGCTGAAATGATTAGAAAATTGGTGGCCATTAAAGTTGTTCACCTGCAATAGCCCTATAAAGTGCCCAAGTGAGCAGGGTAGAGTCCTGGTATTGGCCTGGAGCAGTGGCCTCCACCAGATGTGACATTAATGAGCCTTAACTAACCACGCAGAAGTGCGACATGACCCATTCAGGCAGTTTTCCCCTCATTTAATTACTTGGCGTGTCTAGTAAATGTTTTAAAAAGGAAATCTGTCGCTGTATGGTGATTATACTAATGGCTAGGAACGCTCTTTAGTCACACAAGACATTTCCTCCTACCTTTTATTGGGAAATTCTTAGTTCAAGAAAGGTTTTATTGACAACTCAAGTTTTTGCTCTTAAGTAATTTAGCATTTTTCTGTTGAGATTAGGTGGGTTATGGGATATAACATGATTATATGTTAATATTTCGATCGATGTAAATGTCTGACTGAAAGAATCAACAAATGGGATATTAATTCAGTACCTTAACAGACGCAAAGTTAAAATTTCGAAGTTGATTGTTGTGGATAGCTATTTTTTTTAGCTATTGTGTTTAAATAATAGATCTTTCATAAATAATGTGTACTATTTCCATTAATTCAGTTGTATTGTAACCATGGGTTATGAGTAAAAGTTGTAGGTAAGGATACATGGGCGTGGATTTTCTTGTCAGAAGTGCTGGTGTGTGAGAAAGTCAGGGCTTCTTAGCTTCCCAAAATATTACAAATCTTTCTATGGGAGATAGTATTGTGTAAGATATTCGAGCATACAAATAATATAGAATACAAATATAAAATACTTAGGGTTACTCAAGAAAAAAGAACATTCAGTAAATAATGTCTTAACTAGTATCGGCCCAATCGCAGTGACTTAAAAGCAAAGATCAATTTGACTAGAAATGCATAATATCTTTATATGCTCATTAATTTTAACTCCCACAAACCTAGACTCAAGCGGAGCTGCGGCCTAAACTACACCCTTATCAGGGCAGCAATCCATCGCAGGGCACGCACATTTTCGCGAAACCAACTGACCCAATGCACATCTATAAATGTGGAAGGAAAGTGGAGTGTCTACAGAAAACTCACACAGTACGGTAGAGAACAAACTCCACACAGAGTCAGAGACAG
>JAUZST010000206.1:258858-275035 GCA_034779995.1 Parotocinclus haroldoi | reverse complement strand
TGTGTGTGTGTGTGTGTGTGTGTGTGTGTGTGTGTGTGTGTGTGTGTGTATATATATATACATACATACACATACTTTATTTTACTTTATTTTCACCTCTTTCGTGTCTTAGTTGATTTATTGCATTAATTACATAATGAGTGTTGGCGTGTAAAAACAATTGGTTGGGGATCGGTAACGCCCTATTTCCATTCTTCTTATGGGGAAATTCGATTCCGACTTCGAACGAACTGGAATTTGAACGGCCTTTTAACGGCCAATTAAGTTGAATTCTAAAGTTGTACTGTGTATATAAAGACTTTAAAGGCCATTAGACCTTATAACCTCATGATGTAAACATAAATAACCATAATAATCATGTAATAAATCTGTACTTTTGTGCAAAGTTCTGCCCATTCAAATGAGCCTAATCATGTTCTGATATGGTTTGTAATGCCCTCCTTCCCTGTCATCAACATTCCAACACCAGCATTAGCTTATTTAGTAGGATGGTTGCACTGTATTGCCATGTTTTTCTATATGTACATATCAACATTCGTTTACTTTGATGATCATGATCTCAAGATCTAATTCTTATACCAAATATAAATCTGTTTTAGATGCATCATGCTCATGTCTGAATGATAGAAAACTAGTGTGAGCAAACCCCTGCAACACCTGCTGACAAAAGAAATAACATGCAGAAAAGAACATGGTAGCGTTCAAGTCGTTAGTAAGAATTAGATTATAAAATATACATAGATAAGAATTATTGTATTGTACAGCACAGTATTGAACCAAATGGTTCCTTGTGATTTAGTTGATCTAAACTATCGTAAAGTCTGGTCAATGTTTCCGTCAGTGTCCTACCTGTACTTTTACATTCTTTGAGAAAAAAATGCATTGGAATCTTGGATGGGTAGCCGGAACTTGGCAAGATGACCCTTCAAACGAGAGAGTGACCTCGCCGCCACACACTGATTGTAAGATCAATCCTGCACTGCTTGGTCTAATACTGTCTTTGTAACCATTGACACGTCAAACACCAAGTACAGAACTGAATGTCTGTGGATATCAATTCAGGTCTTTCTGTTTGCCATCCTGGTCTGTCTTTAAGTTCTGATTAGACCTTTGAAAGCTGACCAAATACATTTGAACCCTTAAATCTGCCATGATAGTGTTTCAGGCGACAAATGGATCTGGATTTCATGGATGAAGTTGCCAGCCTGATTTGTTTGTGTCTGGATTAGGGCTGTGCAACTGTGTGTGTGTGTGTGTGTGTGTGTGTGTGTGTGTGTATATGTGTGTGGAGACGGTATCTCAGAAAGTATACTTTATGTGTGTGTGTGTAGAGACAGCATCTCAGAAAGTGTACCTTGTACGAGTGTGTGTATGTGTGTGTGTAGAGACGGCGTCTCTTAAAGTGTACTTTGTGGGAGTGTGCGTGTGTGTGCATGAGTGTGTGTGTGTGCGTGAGTGCGTGCGTGCGTGTGTGTGTGTGTGTGTGTATGTGTGTGGAGACAGTATCTCAGAAAGTATACTTTGTGTGTGTGTGTGTGTGTGTGTGTGTGTGTGTGTGTAGAGACGGCATCTCAGAAAGTGTACTTTGTATGAGTGTGTGTATGTGTGTGTGTAGAGACGGCGTCTCTTAAAGTGTACTTTGTGTGCGTGTATGTGCATGAGTGTGTGTGTGCGCGCGAGTGTGTGTGTGCGTTCGTGCGTATGTGTGTGTGTGTGTGTCCACTGTGTCTTAATAGAGGTGCTGAGTTGAATGCAGCCTCACATCTCAGTCACTCATAATGGCCAGTGTGGAGTCTTTAGCCTGGCTGAATCTTAAGCCTTTGCTTATAGATAATTGCACTCCCAGCCCCTTTTACCTCCCCTTTTTGCAGCTGAAAACCAAGCTCATTGCAGCCCATAAAGACATTTCCCCCACTGAAGAAGAAGAAGAGGAGGAAGAAGAAGAAGGAGAGAGAGAGGGAGAGAGAGCAGGAGGGTGAGAGAGAGCGAGAGAGCAAGTGCCGGGGGGTAACACAGAGCGAAAGAGAGAGAGAGAGAGAGAGAGAGAGAGAGACAGATCCCAAGTTGTCCTTGTGCATAAAAGTAGATTCGCACTTCAACACCTTTTCAAATTAATATTTGTGATGGGTCTATTCTGCGGCCACGGTTTCTGTTCTGTGCCCTTTGTTCCTACGTTTGATGTAATGGAGGACAGCACAAAAGGAGAGCGGGGAGAGTGAGGGAAAATGGTAGTTAAGTGGGCTTAAGGGCTGTTTCAGGCTCAGCTGAAAGACGACGACGTGAATAGGAGGCGCGAGAGCTTGGGCCCTGGATCCCGGCTGTAAACACACAGGTCCGGCACAAAGGTGCACCGTAAATGAGCACAGGCACACTGAAGGGTGCCCTGTAGCATGCTCATCATCTTCTCTCAGCTGACCAATCCACGTCAAGCTCTATGGTGTCAGTCCAGTCACTCAAAAACAACTAGTGAGCCTGATTTCAACGCTTTGGTCCCCCACCTTCTTTTTTTTTTTTTTTTTGGTGCTTTTTTTCTCTGGATGTAGCCTCATATCTTCCCCCCACCTCTTCTCTCCCAGGCCTAGCCTCATCTCTGGCGCTTGGGCGGTTAAACTCTTTTGTTTGGTTAATTGCGATGAGTATAATATACTAGTCTCTCAGAGGTCCACGAGACAATTAGACAGTTGCCCGTTTTTAATGAGACAGCACCCAGTCACACACTAGCTCCTACATTCAGCGCCAGGCATCGCGGGCCTTTCTGTCTGTTCCTTTTTTTAAAGGGGGTGGAAAGGGGCGATTGCTCGCAAGTTGTGGTCCCTTGCGAGTAAGAGGTGTGGAGGAAAAAAAGAGTCGGGGTAAAAAAAAAAAAAAACTGCAGAATAAAAGAAGGGTATTTTGTCTTCAATCAAACTCTCATGGGTGACTCCCGTGTTTGGGAGAGGTGGTGCGAGGCTGGCTGCTTTAGCAGTCTCTGGGAATGGCCAGGTAATGGGCGGCTATTACCTCCAACTCTGGGAGTGAGACTTACACTCTTCCATTGTCACTGCCGTAAGCACGAGTGATGAGGTCCAGCCATGCCTTTTCTGGAGGATGTCATGCCATTTAAATAAGGGCAGCATTACGTCAAACCGATCCATCCGTTAGACGCTGTTCCCGCTCGCCAGCAATTAATTCATAATTCGGGGTCATGTTGTCAAATGATTTTGATTCACACTTCCAAATTTCCTGAAGTTTTCCACTTTCCACGGCTTCTTTCGTCCTCTCCTTTTCTCCGGCACTAATCACAATGTTACAACAAAGACGGGCTCCATTATTGCATCTGTGGCCGAGAAGAAAGGAAATGAGAGAGGGACAGGGGTTGGTCGCCGCCTGACACGGGACAATTAATCTTCTCGTGAAGCCTTGTCAGCTAGCTAAGACGGACACAAATGGATGGCCGGCATTAACCGGCGAGTGTAGGTAGGGATTTTAACAAGCCTTTACGAGAGTCCATTTTCCCTCTAATGAAGACGAGAATAAGTGACCCACCGTGTCGGCAACATACACTTAAGACTGTGTCCTCCTCCATTGACTGCGGACGGGCGGACTGAGTCAGCGCTGTACAATAAAGCATCTCGTTTGGGTGCTAATATCTTTGTCAGGCTGGAGATCTGAGGGCGTAGTACAGGCCTGTCAGGGTGAGGATAGTGAAGTTTGCCCTCACACAGTGGCCCCTGCCTTGCAGCTTGAAACAGCGCCTTTCGACAAGCTTGTTTATGCAGGGACTGTGAATACCTTGGCGACGGAGCCGCTGTGAACTTTTAACAAGCCTTCCCAGACCTGAGCGAGAGATGAGAACGGTGTTTGGTCAGAGGCTCAGTGGAGAGCTGACCTAAAGTGGCATTGATTATTAGACCTACAGAGAGAGGTGTCAAAGCCGGCATAAAATGAGGAAAGCATCGAGGATGAAAGGCTGTTGCTGAAGCAGCTCGGCTCTGTGCTGCTGGATGTTTGACAGGAGTGCTCAGGCCAGGTCATAATAACAGGGCTGTTACTGAAGACTGATAGATGCTGGAGTACCTCATACATCAAACACAATGTAATCCCTCATATTTCTTTCTCATGGGGCGCCTTGGACGCTTTCTCTCACTGCAGACTGTATTAATGTAGAGCATTTTAAAGACTGTGCCATTCAAATAAAAGTATTGTTTAAGCAAATTGTATTCAAATACCAGAAGGAGAGATTTATATAAAACATGAACACGCTGCTGAGTTAACATTTGTTTACTGTATTCAGCCATAACAACAGATCCAAATGACCAGTGGTCTATCTTCTTGATGTTTTGAAATGCCTGAGTTTTAACTCAGAATAGTAGAATTACGTAAACGGAAGAGAAACGAAGCACCAATGAACTACATAGGTTTTTTAATTATTTATTTGTAGAGATCTTATATGTATATTTACCTTCTCTTTATTTGAACTATTACTAAAACCTTATTAGTTAGGTACATTTGTTCAGTGCTTACATATATCATCTAGGCTTCCCGATTAGGTTTAGGTTTCTTCGTTATAAAATAGGTTTTTTTTTTTTCTTTTCCACTGTCAACCAGGCTTGCTCAGTTAGGACTTTGGACCTAGATTTTTATCATTATAATGGTCGAATTTCTTTGGTAGCTGCTAAGGAGAATGCAGAGATGGTCGGAAACACGAGTCCTACGCTATTTTGGTTAAAGAAGGAGTATGCTGGGATGGTGGTGTGTTATTTTGTTTAATACTATACTATACTATATGTGTGTGTGTGTGTGTGTGTGTGTAGGCTGCCCGAGGAGGCTGAGGTTTCTGAGATACATTACTGCTAATGCACTCCTTTTGTGTTAGTATAATGCATTCTTATTTGAAAGCCATATGAGTAAAAACAGCTTGACCAGGTAAATTGCATTTTGGAAAGGTATTTAATGGGGAAGGGAGGTCTTTTTAATCCTTACTGTTAGAACTGGTCACCTACTTAGCTAACTGGAAAATCGATGCATGTCTTTTACAGACCTGTATAATGTAATACATATGTTAAACCATTTAAGTCACTACTTTTCGAAATGTTTCTGGCTGCCGCCTATGCAAATTATGCATGTCTTATTGTACTATCAAATTAAGTAACCAAATGCTACTATGACTCGAGGTATTTGAATAACCATGCCAGTCACCAAAGAGCCTAACCCAGCACAATTTTTCCCCTCTCCTTGGTCAAATGTGGTTTACATAAACCCGTGCTTCACGTGATCACGAGACCTCTACGGCAGGGTGTTGTCTGGTCACCTCGGCTCGGTCAGTGGTCCAAGACTCTTGCCCTCCTGAATGCAACTCTTGAATTGTTAATACTCGCCTCCCTTTGGCAGGCGCTGGGGAGAAAGGAGAGATGGGCAGAGACACTGGAGTCTGTCTGGAGTATGCTTTTTGGTTAATGAAGTAGTTATGAAGTTTCTGTTGCGCTAGGTATTTGAGTAGGGTATGAAAACGGTCATTTTAAAGCTTGGGTGATGGTGTGTTATGGCTCATGTTGATTTGTTATGTCTGCGAAGCACTGAGGAATGCAGTTCATTTCTTTCCACGAACATCCATGACTTACTATAAAGAAGAAAACCTTGTTATAGGTAAGAGGTGATCGGCCCTTAGGTAAGCTGAGCCTGACTTTACCAGACCGCGCAAGAAGGCAAACCGAGGAAGCATTTGTCATTACCGTCAGCGCCTTCTTGACCCGCGGTGTCAAGGCTCGCAAAACCTGGCTTGTTTGTTTCTCGTTACTCACTCAGTATCTGTCTGAGTCTTACAAGGCGAGAAGACGACGAGGTTGAACAACAAGACGATGACGCTTCCCAGTTCCACGGCACCCCCACCCCACCTCGAATTTCCATTCTCGGCGGCCAAACATTTTTAATTATATCTTCTCTGAAGTAGTGTGCCTCAGTAACCAAGGAGCTGACATTGATGCATGTGCTGATAAATCTGCAAACACTGGAAACGAGATTAACAAAGATTTTGAGGAAAGGGTGACAGCTAATTTTGCGCAGTGGTCCTCGCCTCGTTCGGGAGTGATGTTTTGATAGAGAACCACCTGAGAATTCACATTTTGCTCTGCGGGGGGAGGGGGGGGGGATATTAGGTGTTGCGCCGCATATGCACTTTTTAAAATTGTTTTGCTTTTCCCACATTCCTGAATTCAGTTTGCTCGCTCGTCTGTGCGATTTTATTGAGGGGATTTTATGCGGCGCTGCGAGGGTCTTGGGTTTCTGACAGGCGGACACTCAGAGTTGCTTGTCAACCGGTGTTAAGTATGGCGCTGGTAATTCTGCGTTCCAATAAAACCCCGCGTACGGGTGCGAAAATGAGAGGGAAAACCGTGCTTTGTAATCCGATTTAATACGCCGCGATTTTTTTTTTTTTCCTGCTGTGCATTTCTAGGCCTGGCTCTCACTAAGGCACTAAAATCATTACAATCCTGTCCTATCGCCTCTGATCTTCAGTGCAAGGATCTTCCAAAGCAGCGTCCCATTTATCAGGCGGTGGTGATCTGATGTGCAGTGATGGAGTTGTGTATTGAACGTGACCGACCTCTGTGTTTCTGAGCACGTTAGCCATGTTTAAAGAGCGATATGCAGTCCGCAGTGAAAGGTATCTCTCGGCTTTATCGTTTCTTTTAGGAGAGACGAGACAAGCAGATAACAATCATATCTGCCACCGCTGATTCCTCACATCTCTGACGAGTGTGTGAGCATGTGTGTGTTAGGAAAAAGGGGGGAGCGTTTCAGAGACCACTGCTAGGCCTCCTTTCTCCAACCAATTTTGTGTCTATATGGCAGAAACATCTTGTAGTTATCTTTTTTCTCCCTAGTTCTTTTTTTTTTATGCCGGCTCTCCTTTTGTCTCTTTTTTTTTTTTTTCCTCTTCTCTTCGCTGCCTCCCCTCTCCGAATCAGCTCCCCATCTTCATTTGTAGGCAGCTGACAGCTTCTTTCACTTTTCTTTGTCAATTTTTTCTCTCTCCTCTTTGTCTCTTTTCTTCTTTTCTCGCCCTCCATCCTTCTCCATCTGCTTTCGCTTTTGTTTGTTCAGACCCTCTCTCATCCCAACTTGATAATGAGGAATGCGGTGTGACCCTGACCTCCATTGGCCCAGTGACACCTTTTGACCCCAGCATGTGACCTTCAGTCTCTGTTTTGACAGCTTGATTAATTACCCACTGTTATGATTTATGAGTAAGCAGTATGTAAAAATAATAGACAACAGGTGGCTTTGGAAAAAGTTTTTTTTTTGTTTTTGTTTTTTGTTTTTTGCGAAGGTCCGTGAATGGCGATGCGATTTTGCTTCATGTCTCGTTTCTTTTTAGGGGGTGGGGGGTACACACTGAAGTAGTTAAGTTGTTTGAATGGAAACTTGTCAATTTAGTGGCATCGCCTATCCTAACCTGCATCTGATCTAATCTAGCAATACACCTGACATTACACTTCAAGTCTTCTTTGGTGCATTGTGTCATTTTTGCCATGTGCATGTGTTGATTCCACATGAACGGGCCACTCGTGTTGGATTTTCCAGTCAGAGCAACGTTGCCAAGTCTTCTATAAGAGTGTTTACGTGTCCCAAAGGTGGTAGCACCCATACAAACTAGGTTGTCAGCCAATGCCAAGTGTAATTGTAGTCATTTTTTTTTGTGGGGTCTTACAATATCAACCTGTCTTCACGTGTGACATAAATGAACCTAGTTTCCAGAGTCACTGCCTTTACGTTGTCCAGATAAAAGACTACCTGTTAGCTAGCTAAATTGTTAGCTTCAATCGATATCAACCTTATGTAGCCAGACAGAAACATGTATTTCACTGCTCAGTTGCCTAGCAACACTTTTCTAACGGCTTGGCGTATTTGAACTGTGCAATTTGCCTTTTCCTGGAAAAAGAAATAGTTAAAACTATCAAACAAAGGCGCTGAATTAGATCTATTCAGCTTTAACCCCGCCTGAATCTTGGGACTTTTTGAATAAATGATCAAAATGTATGAAAACAATATTGAGTTAGTGATCTGGTTATTATTGGATTTGCCAGGGATTTGATATAGAGCCTTACTTACTGAACTTTAGTTCAATAATTGGTTCGTGTAGTTGACTATTTTTATTTGTTTGCACTTTATAACCTTGTATTTTCCTGGTCATGTATACAATTAGTACGTATTTTCTGCATCTGAGAAAGTATAGACAGCAGTATAAGCTAGGAATGTCAAGTTAACAGCGCAACATTTGAGCTCAGATCAACACTTTCAGACTCAGAATGGGTCGGACAGTTCCTTATGCCCATTGCTCATACGTTTGTGACGGCACACCTAAATAAGAGATTGTCCATCCTTTTTCTAATGAACTTTCAGCATTCGGTATCACCCTCCATAAGGGAATAGACAATGAATTTTTGGGATGCGACAAACCAGATACGACGTGATTAAAGTAATGCTGTTCTTTTGAAATTTGTATTTCCCGTTCATATGGATCTTTTGCTATTTAAAAAAAAATAAGAATTAAAAAAACAATTTCTTTAGGGTCAAATACGAATAAGCGAAAAGATCGGGATGAAAAACGTGCACAGTTGGCACAGTTACATTTTTTGTTTCCCTGATAGCCCTAGAGAAAAAACAAAACGCCACAAAAACACATCAAAACAAAGACTATATGAATTGTAATTTAAAATATTAAGATTGCTGCTGGCAAAAAAAAGCTTAGTTATTGACATTGACTTCCTTTTTTTCAATAAGAAAACACAATTCGACATTGTAAAAGTAAATAGACTGCATCGTAGTAGCATTAGAAACAGTATATATGTTAATATTGTCCAGTTCTAATACTATTTTGACACTATTTACTATGATGACTAAACCATAGATACAAAAATGACTTACAAATCTGCTTACAGTCCTCACTATTGCTAAGTGTTGCAGACCTCTTGGGAATATGATTGTAAATCAGATTAGTTGCTCACATAGTTCCATTGTATTCTCATTACCTGTACATTTGCAATATTTTGATCTCTTGCCTAGGATATCCAATATAGCCAATATGTTGTCAATACTAGTTGGTATTATCACACTTAATTCATTTCAAGTTTCTATTTTATGGTCATCGCATTTGTTCATTTGAGGACTTTCCATATGCACAGTATGGTTAAAGTATAATGATGGAAGGACACGTTATAGACCACCAGCTTATTTTTGAAGAACTGCTTCTTTTACGCTGCAATAACAGAGCAGAGGTCAAGGGATTCCACTTTAACCTTTGACTCCAGGGGGTGGCCACAGTGAGCGGTGGTCACTAAGATTAATACCCCATAGGACAGTCATTATTCTTACTCAGCCAGAGGTGGATTACAAGGGAATATGAAGTTTGGGATCGCAAGTACCTCTTGAGTACAAAATGACCTTTTTAATCAGTGGCTAAACATCTTCTCTGGCAGTAAGTTCCAAACCCTTAGCTGCAGGTTTAAGGGTTCCCGTTCACCACTTTATGTGACCGTAAGGAGTTGTGTAGATAATATTACTGTTTGACATGTGTATGTTTGGGTAATTGTATCAAGAGAGGAAGCAGTCTCATAATTAGCTTAGCACTACTACTCTGTCCTTTACAGTTGACCAGCTGGACTGATTCAGTGTGATCAAGTCTAATTTGTTTCTAAAAGGATTTGACAATTTGTGATTTATGCCCGGTCATAAATCACTTCACATATGTTGTAAAACCATTGTCAATTAGTAAGCCTACTCACCTTCTTGGTTAAAACTGTTAAACGGGCGAGCCATGTGTGAAATGTGTTGCCAAATAAACAAATAAAGATAGTTCTACGGCCAGTTTTAACACCCACATTTCAAATTACACATGTAGAAATTGAAATCCTATAAAAACTAAGTCCTATAAAATTAGATCAAATCGTCATACTTTGAAAATAATTAGTATTAATACCAGTATTATCTGTGTATGTCTGTGAGTGGAAAAATGAGATGGATATATGTACAGCAGGCACTGGAACTAAACATTTCCTGTACCTGTTGATCAGGCTTTTTCGGACTTCTTTTTTTTATAGATTTTTTTCACCAGTCTGATTTTTAGATTTTAACAGCGTTGCATGTTTAAGAAAATAACTACCATTAAAAAAGCAATACCCTTAGTAATGCCCTTAAAGCATTCAAACACTGTTGTGAAATTAATTTTGCAGTTAAGGCTGCATGCACCGATTGCACTGAAAACACAAAAGCTAACACTTCCTTATCATCGACATGAGAGACTGGGCCGTGTTTAAAGCTATGAACATGATCAGAATCGGTTGTATGACACCGATCACGCTCGCGGTTAAAAGTTCAAACTCATGCATCCTAATATGTTCTTTTAGAATTTGGTGCTATAATTGAAACCTTTGTTCTATTGTTCTATCAATAACAGCAAACCGTTCTGACCAGTTGCAGTACATCACAGACAAATCATGATACAATATACATAATGCTACACAAATACTACACAATATCTTGTTTCACAGAAAATGTAAGGTTCTTATGTTGGAATGCAGTCCTTTCTACAGACATAAAATGTTCTATATCTGTTCTCATCCTGTTATCCATTGGCCTTGTGATTTGTCCAAGTGATTTTTAGCAAATGAGCTTCATCGCTGTTCTTCTAAGGAAGAACTTTGTTGTTCAGTGTCCTCCAGTGAACTCAATGTGGGGGAGGCCTTTAGTTGCTTAGAAGTTACCCTAATTTCCTGATGGACTTTTCCCAAGTTTCTCGGTCGGCACACTCCTGAATGATAGTAATAGTTTTTTTTTTTTTTTTTCGGTACACAGTCCGACTAACTGTGCTTTTTTAACCTTTTTGACTCCCTTTTTTTTAGGTCTTTTTTTCTTAGCTCTTCTGAGAATTTTGTTCATGGCATGATACACTGCCACGACATACCCCTGTTCTTTAAATACAACAGGACACCCACACACACCTGATCACAGCTGTTAAGGCCATGTTCATATATATATATATATATATATATGTTTATCAAATACCCAATTCTGAAGGGTTCACAAACTTGATAGCAGCCAAGCATATATGTGTTTGTGCGTACATTGGTCAGTGCAATTTCTTAACACGCTCCTCACCGTTAACTCTTTAACAGACCCTATATGGAGACACCCTTCCCCTTTGTTTAATCATAGAGTGATTTATATATGAAACACTTATACAGAATATCAGGGGGCAGCTATCATTCTGTGATCTATATCCTCCATTGCCCTCATTAAAAATGTATGTGCATGCTGAAGGGGAACAATATAGAAATATAAATCATATCGCTACAGGCATGCGAGCAGACTCACCAAATTATTTATTTTTGACTCTCTCCATATGTTTTCTTTCACCCTATTGTTTCTATTGTGTCTCTGTTCTGGCCAGAGGGACGATAAACTGGGAAGCGTAGGCTAAACTGGGGCAATGAGGTATGCTTAGAAGCCTCTTGGCCTAAATGTTGTAATACGGCTGAACTAGGCAGTGTGCTATTAGGAATGGACTGAACGGGATAGGATTCGATTTGTAAGTTCTGTGAACACTCGGTTGATTCCGATATGATTTCTGATCTAGAAGTTGTTTTTTTTTGGTGTTTTTTTAAGATCAAACCACTGTGCCACGTATGTAATACTTCCAGACTGATTCTGAAATTATTAATACTATTAACAGCTAGTGAACAACACTAGTAATGGTTAAAAACGTTTCTATTTTCCTTCTTTATTAATGTTTGATGTGTTTGTTAATGTTTGAACTGTGCGTCTCTTATGTTGTGTCAGTTGTATTCGACTTGTGTTACATGTAACGTATCCTTGGGTTTTGTGAAAGGCACTGCATAAATGAAAAGTGTTATAATATTATTATTATTATTATTATTATTATTATTAGGCGCTTTAGTGAAATGATGCAAAGTATTTACCAACAGTTTATATAGTTATATTGAAAGTCTAGGAGTAATGCAGAAATTAGGTTTCTTTGTTTTCTAATTTGTTTAAAAACCCTAGTAAAGATGTTCCAGAGCGTGCGGTGAAATCGGTTTTGCATTACATTAACACAAAGCATCCTGAAAATGTACATTTAAAATACATATTTCATACAAGAACAAGAAAGTTTATCCTATATTATTAATATTATATTTAAGAATTGTTCGTTTTCTTTATGTATTACTGTTTGCGCATTCAAGACTTTATTCTCACTTTAAGCTTTTTTTTGTAATGGTACAAAATGACTTCACGGTTCACTTTTTGTCACGCGACCATTGTTTTTTCATTTTATTTAAAGGTACTGTTGGTCCAGAAAATTTGCTGAAATGAAATGGATATACAGTAGGATTGGGTGATATGAGCTAAAAGTCACGTTTTTCACTATCCATACAATAACAATATATAGTTTTATACCAAGAATACATAAAAGGCAAGTTTTTCCTTATTAAGAACTTCTAAAGAGCAAAATTAGTCATAATAACCGTTAACTAAAAGTAAACTCTGATATCCAGCACCTATTTTCCAAAATCCTGCTACAATTCGTTTTAATCCCATCACCTGCTCTTTGAACCAGTGGCCCACTTTAATGACAAATAAATAGCTAAATAAATAAATATTCAGAACAATAACTAAAGTAGATGTCATTCTGAATGACTTCTCACCCTCTACCTGCATCCTTTATTTTTATTTCTGTTTTATTCAGCAATTATGATGTCATGGGTGTTTGTTTTATGTTATAGCATTTGCCACCAGAAGAAATGGTTGTGAGAGACGTGATAGAGTAAGATAAAGAGTGCCTCGTTAGAGGGAAAAAGCCCTGCCCAGTGACCAGAAAACAGGCGGGCAGGAGGACCAGTCAGAATGCTGGATGGTTGAAGGAGAAGGATGACTACGCTGACAAACACTGATGCTCACCGTTAAGTACGGTCTGTCATGTTGTGGGACCTGTTATTACTCCAAGGACACTGGGAATGTCACGTACACAGGGTATGTGGCGTACATGCCAGCGCGTTTTCAGACAAAATGTGACTTCAAACTAGTCATCCTCTTCCATAATGTACATCATAACATATGTTCAGATCAAACACAAAATGGTTTAGTGAACACAAAAGCGTAAGCCATGGCCATCTCAGTTCCCTAAAATAAACCCTATAGGAAAACTGTGGGTGAGCGAAAGAGAAGAGGTTCTGTAAAGGGGAATACTCTCTCATTACCTGCTCTGTATTCCCCAACCTTATAAGATTTTACAAGAGACGACTGTATAATAAAGCCCTGTTTCACTGGCCAAGTATTAAGTAACGAGTTGCCAACGATTGTGATGTGTGGATTTTTAAAAACAAATCTTTATTAGGTTTTTCCCCCTCAAAACCATTTTTTTTTAATTTTGTGTAGGATTAAACTAATTCTCATAGAAGTGAATTTCATTTAACGCTTTTTTCACTCACTTTTTTTTACCACTGCCAACAACTGTGAATGCGACTGTACTCAAGTCAAGTCACATTTATTTATAAAGCTTCTTTTACAAAGTGCATTGTCTCAAAGCAGCTTTACAACGGTCTAAGCCTACTTCCCTAACTGAGCAATAGAGGATAAAGGTCAGATTCAAACTTAGTCATGCAATAAGTGCCTTTCTAACATTAAATTTAAATACACAGGAACTAAATAGGAAAAAAAATAGCAAGATAGAGAGTTGTAGAGAAAATCTAAATCAATAAAAGCATGTGTAGACCATAAATTAAAGACAATAAAGCTATTGTGAAGCGTATAATAAATAAAGAATATAAAAAAAACTATTGAATATAAGACTAAGACTGTAGGATATAGGCTTATTACAGTGTAATATATAGTATATCTGATTAATAAACTAATGAATATAATAATAAAGAAATATGCACATGTGCATTTTTTAGGCCAGTAGGTAGGCTGTAGGTTTTTATTATGTAATATTTAACCTGATATTTTCTATAACCTCTGCCTGTTTTTTCTCTCGAATGCCAGGCTAAGTGTAGTATTGTTAAAATGTGAAAAATGTATTCATTTATAAATTAAACGAATTTTGGTGTGGGATAGTTCAGGGTTTGAGACTCGGGTGTTATTTGGGTTTACGTTGTGTAATTGTAGTTGTTTGTTTACTGTCTTTGTACATAGTCTGCAAGTGAAGGCATGGTTGTACGAGCTTGATCACTGTATACTGCATTTTTGTTGCTCGGTGTTGTACGTCTTTGCGTATATAATATAGTGGTTTGTAGATCAGTACTAGGAGTGTAGCAGTAAATGAGAGTTCCTATGTGCTCATACTCACTTCCTCCTGAGCGATTGACATGTTGCCCTCCTATAAAAAGTTGACAAATGATTTCTGTAACATTTACTTACACAATCGATAGCTCTGACAAATTCCACCTGTGCTGTGATTAATGCTGCACCACCATCTCTCCCTATCCTTCTCCTTCTCACTGCTCACCCTCTAGGGGCTGCCCGCCACTCTGAGATATGTGTGTGTGTGTGTGTGTGTGTGTGTGTGTGTGTGTGTGTGTGTGTGTGTGTCTGCAGCCCTGTAAATGTTTGCCCTGTTTTTCAGCGCTTGTATTAAACACTAACTGTGTCATATTGTAAAGTTACAAGTTTTGTTGAACTGATGAGTGAATGGGTTTCAGGTTTCTATCAGTTGTGTTGCTTTCCCTTAATACATTAGAGCCAATATGTCATTGTCACAGAGCGAGAGGTTCCTGAGGGTCTCTAACGGTACAAAATAAACACCAGGAGTCGCTTTGCACATGTAATTCTGTGACCATGAACAGACGCCTGCGTTCTTTATGTGTATTTTTTCTAATAAGTGTTTGAGTGCGTTTTCCCCTCATCATCTTTCCTTCAAAGTTTGTATTGAATATTAGTTTAGGTAGCGAAAGGGGGTGCAGGCGGGCTTAATCTGGCAGAGAATGGGCCAGTTTTGTGTGTGTGTGGTATCTGGGAGAAGGGAATAATGGCCTCTTACATACTCAAAGTCCCTGTAGTGCTACTGATGGACAAGATCACCCAGATTTGTAGTGTAATGGAGCAGCGGTGCACGTCGCTACTAGATCAGATCTCTAAATCCTCGCATTCAAATTTCGGTTCGCAGCATTCATCAAATTAGTACGTTTCTACATGTTTGTGCATGTGTAGTGTGCGCATCATTTACCAAGGACGTTTCCTTGTTCGGTAAAAAGTACGTAAAAATCTACTTAATACTCATATGTAACTGAATGTTTTTGAAACCCTCAAAAAACGGGTTATTTCAAACTTCTTAAACTCCAAGCTTGTTTTATGTTAGCCGTTAAATCTGTATAATTCATCGATTCACGTACAGGATTACCTTTTATCTATTTTTTAGGTAATAACTTAAATAATTAATTTTTGCTAATAACTTTAATAATTAATTTTAGGTAATAACTTAATAATTACTAGATGTCAACATATTTTCCTATGATTGCAAAACCTTAAGGAATGCCTCAAGAATGTAGTTTTTTTAAGTTGCACCAGCGTGTAAACGTTAAGACCTTCAGAAAGAACCTTCAGAAAGAATTATTTACGAATTTGAATAAAAACAATTTTGTGAATGGAAGTTCATAAACAGTACATATTGTTGCATCTGCAAAATGTAAATGTAGTCTATGTTTTATGGCTTTAAAATGGTTTAATGTTATTATTATTATTTTTTTTACCTCTCAGGAATGATCGGGTGAAACAATGCAATGTTATTTACCGTTATTAATTTAAACTGTACAGAAAACAGCACTCCATATGTAACGTGACTGTAAAGTCATTGTAAAACGGTCAGTATTAGTTAAAATGCCAGGTGCTTGGTGCTGTATTAGGCTTGCAAAATGTTCAGACAGAAGTTTGACATTTCTAGTTGTAAATGATATGAAGATATAGCACCATTTCTAATCGATTTATATGCTGAGCAGCCGCAACGTCCTCATTCCAGCAATCAACTAAACATTTTGTTTTATTCACTATATCATATGTGACATATATATAGTGTAAAAGTAATCCAAAACAATTATGCCAAATATTACACAGTGCTCCTAAACTTCTATGTATGTACTGTGTGTGTGTGTGTGTGTGTGTGTGTGTGTGTGTGTGTGTGTGTGTGTGTGTGTGTGTGTGTGTGTGT